>VZTO01021936.1:0-14501 GCA_013400615.1 Syrrhaptes paradoxus | reverse complement strand
CCCCTGGGACCCCCCTCCCAGCACCCACCCCTGGGACCCCCCAAGCACCCACCTGCCCCCATCCGCCTCTGGCTCCTCTCCCGGCCCCGGTGCGGGATGCGGGGTCCCGGGGGGGTGTTGGCACCCGGCGGCTGCCCCCACGCCAACGCGGCAGCTCCCGGTGCAGCGGCGGCTGCCTGCACATCGTCAGCTTGATTGCAATAACAGCCACCGGGCGGTAAAAATAGCTCCGCGGGGGTGAGCCGGGGCCGGCCGGGCACGGGCGGCTGCGTGGAGCCTCCCCGCGTGGGGACCCCCCGGTGTCCCCGTGGTGGAGCGCGGTGCCCGATGCCCCCCCGGCATGTCCCCCGCAGAGTCAGCATGGACGGAGTGGGGACCCTGGGGTCCCTGTTCCCGCAGCTGCGGCAGCACCGGGACACGCGTCCGGCGCCGGAGCTGCAAGAAAGCCAAGAAGGTGCCGTGTGCCGGCCGCCCCTCCGAGGTGCAGAAGTGTCCCCCCACGCCCTGCCCAGGTACCTGCCCCTTGGGGACATGGGGACACCCTGCTGGTGGCCACAGTCATGGGGTCCGAGCACCGTGGTGTCTCACCGCCGTGGGGTCTGAGCGCCATGGGATCCGAGCACCGTGGGGTCCAAGCACTGTGGGGTCCGAGCACTGTGGGGTCTGAGCACCATGGGGTCTGAGCACCGTGGGGTCTGAGCACCATGGGGTCCGAGCACCGTGGGGTCCAAGCACCGTGGGGTCTGAGCACCGTGGGGTCTGAGCACCATGTCCCCCCCAGCCTGTCCCCAGCACACTCTGCGGGGCACCGTGGTCTCTGCCGCCGGCGCGGTGCTGCCGGACGCCCGCGTGTACCTGGAGGGGCGGCCGCCGGTGCTGCTGGGGCGCAGTGACGCCCGCGGACGCTTCGCCGTCGCGACGCCAGGGCTGTGTGACGGTGCCACTGCCAATGTCAGCGCCCACCGCGAGGGCTTCGCCCCGGGACTGGCGCCCATCGTCACCAATGGCTCCGGTGTGGCCGTGGCGCACGTGACGCTGCAGCGGCTGGGTGAGCATCGCGGCGCCGGGGTCCCCTCGGGGGGTGTCCCTGAAGGATGCTCGGTGGGGGGAGCGATCTGGGGGGTGGCTGCAGCTCGTGTCCTTCCCCCCCTGCAGAGAAGCCCTACATGGTGCTGCACCCCCAGGCGAAGGTGCGGGTGGCTGGGCAGGATGTGACCTTCTGCTGCAAAGCCTCGGGCACCCCCGTGCCCAAGAAATACTACTGGTGAGCAGGAAAGCTGGGACTGGGAATGGTGGGGAAGGGCTACATCCCCGCTGAGCCCATCCCCGTCCCCTCAGGTACCACAACGGGACGCTGCTGCCGAGGAAGCTGCACCGGTACGGCAGCCGGCTGGCACTGCGGGCGCTGGTGCCGGAGCAGGCGGGCACCTACCACTGCAAAGCCAGCACCGAGGCGGGCGCCAGCAGATCGGCACCGGCACAGCTCACCGTGCTGGGTGAGAACGGGACGGGCGGCGGCGGCATCCCGGGATGGGGCGCGCGGTGGGGACGGTCACCCTAAATCCCTGTGTCCCCCCCAGCCCCGGGCCAGCAGAGCTGCAAGCCGGAGCCGGAGCCGAGCCTGGTGGAGCTGCCCAGCGAGTGCCCGCAGGATGCTGCCGGCTCCCGTTACTACAACGTGGGTCGCTGCCCCCCGACGCCGTGCGCCGGCAGCCCGGCCGACCCCTCGGGGTGCGGGGCGGACGCGGGGCGCTGCTGCGGCGTGCGGAGGATGGAGCTGCGGGAGATCCCCTGTGCCGGGTTCCTGCTGCCCATCAAGGTGGTGGCAGAGTGCGGGTGCGGAGCCTGCGCCCAGCCCCGCGTCCTGGTGCAGGGACGGGTGACGGCGGCCGACACCGGCGAGCCCCTGCGCTTCGGGCAGATCTTCCTGGGAGGGAGGAAGGTCGGCTTCACCGGCTACAAGGGTTCCTTCACCATCGAGGTGCCGCCCGACACCCAGCGCTTGGTGGTTCGCTTCGTGGACCGGCACCAGCGGTTCGTGGATGCCGTCAAGGTCCTGCCCTTCAACCGCCGCGGCGGGGCCGTCTACCAGGAGGTGAAGATGCTGCGGAAGAAGGAGCCGGTGGATCTGGACGGCAGCCGGAGCAACGCCATCCCGCTGGGGGAGGCGAGCGGCCGGGAACCCGTCGGGGAGCTCGTCCTTCCCGCTGGAGCCTTCCTCCGTCCCTCCGGGGAGGTCTTCAAGGGCACGGTGAAAGCCAGCGTCACCTTCCTGGACCCCAGGGACATGGCGACGGCCAGCGCTGCCCCCAGCGACCTCAGCTTCGCCGACGCCGAGGGGGAGATCGTTCCCCTGCGGACCTACGGGATGTTCGCGGTGGATTTTCGGGAAGGGGAGACGGGCGCGGAGCTGCAGACGGGGCCGGTGGAGGTGCGGATGGACGCGGGGCAGGTCCTGATGCCGGATCACCTCCAGAAGATGATGTTGTGGTCCCTGAACCCCGAGACCGGCTTGTGGGAGGAGGAGGGGGTCCTCCGGCCGGCTGGGGGGAGCCGGGGCAAGAGGGAGGAGAGGACCTTCCTGGTGGGGAACGTGGAGATCCGGGAGCGGCGGCTCTTCAACCTGGACGTGCCAGAGGATCGCCGCTGCTTCGTCAAGGTCAGGGCTTACGGCAACGAGAAGTTCAACCCCAACGAGCAGCTGGAAGGGGTGGTCATCAGCCTCATCAACCTGGAGCCCCAGCCCGGCTACCCCGCCAACCCCCGGGCCTGGGGTCGCTTCGACAGCGTGGTGACGGGTCCCAACGGCGCCTGCCTGCCCGCCTTCTGCGACGGCCAGCGCCCCGACGCCTACTCGGCGTACGTCACCGCCACGCTGGGCGGGGAAGAGCTGGAAGCCGTGGCCTCCAGCCCCAAGCTCAACCCCAACGCCGTTGGCGTGTCCCAACCCTACCTGGGCAAACTGGGCTACCGCCGGTCGGACCACGATGACCCCGACTTGAAGAAGACGGCGTTTCAAATCAACGTGGCCAAGCCCGACCCCAACAACGTTGACGAGACCAACGGTCCCATCTACCCCTACCGCAGCCTGGAGGAGTGCGAGCGGGCGCCCGTCAGCGCCAACCACCTCCGCTTCTACCGCGTGGAGGTGGACAAGTACGAGTACAACGTGGTGCCCTTCAAGGAGAGCGACCTGACCTCCTGGACCGGCGACTACCTCTCGTGGTGGCCCAACCCCCAGGAGTTCAGGGCTTGTTTCATCAAGGTGCAGATCGAGGGGCCGCAGGAGTACATGGTGAGGTCCCGCAACGTGGGGGGCACCCACCCCCGCACCCGGGGGCAGCTCTACGGGCTGCGCGACACCCGTAGCGTGCGGGACATGCTGCTGGAGAACACCTCGGGGGCTTGCGTGGAGTTCAAGTGCAGCGGGATGCTCTTCGACCAGAGCCTGGTGGATCGCACCCTGGTCTCCATCGTCCCCCAGGGCAGCTGCCGCCGCACGGCCGTCAACAGCCTCCTGCGGGACTACCTGAGCCGTCACCCGCCCGTGGCCGAGAACAACCACACGGCCGCCTTCACCATGCTGGCGCCGGTCGACCCGTTGGGTCACAACTACGGCATCTACACGGTGACGGACCAGAACCCGCGGCTGGCCAAGGAGATCGCCATCGGCCGCTGCTTCGATGGCACCTCCGACGGCTTCTCGCGGGAGATGAAGGCGGACACCGGCACGGCCGTCACCTTCACCTGCCAGGAGCGGCCGGCGGGGCGGGAGAGCCTCTTCCAGCGCCTGCTGACGGCCCCCGCCGAGGCGCTGGACGAGATCCGGCGGGAGATGGGGGCCGGGGAGATGCGCCGCGCTCCCCCCGAGGTGATGGACTTTGCCTCCGGCGCCCAAGCCTCCGGCGCCCAAGCCCTCAGCCCCACGGCCACCCGCCGGACCCCCAGCAGCCGCCGGAGGATGGGCCGGATCCCGGTGCAGCCGTGAGCCCCCCCGCGGCCCCCCCTCCCCGGCTCAGCTCTGCCCTCCCTTCCCCGTCGCTTTTGCCCGAGTTCATTTATAACGACCGAGGGGGGACACGCGGCATGGGACCCTCCTGCCGTCCCCCCGGGGGACAGCGGGGCATGGGACCACCGGGACGTGGGGAGGAGGGGGACAGCGGGCAGCCCCCACCAGCCTTGCCAGCCCCCTCCCCGGTGTCACTCCTGTCCCCATCCTTGTCCCCAGCCCCGTGCGGGGCAGCTCTTGGTGCTCAGCCCTGGGGAGCGCGGTGCCGGCCGCAGCCCCCCCGGGGGTTATTTAAATAAAATAGAATAAAAGAGGGGGTGGAAGCAAACAGGGGAAGGGGCTGGGAGGGGAAGGGGGCCCCTGCCTGGTGACGGGGTCCCATGTGCCCCACCCGCTGCGCCCCTGCCCTGCACCCCACAAGGAACCGGGGGGGTTCTTTGGGGGAAAACCCCGAGGACGTGGATGAAAAGCCCCCCCTGTGCTCCCTGCCCCGGCACGTCTCGGTGACAGCTCTCCAGCCGCAGTGGCAGGGCTCGGTGACATGCCTGGGACGCTGGGCTTGGTCCCCAAAACCTTCCCCCGAGCTCAGCCCCATCCTGCACCCATCCTGCTGCCCCCCACCTGGGCGTTTTGCTCTTGGGGAGCGTTTTGCCCCAGTTACTTTTATCCCAGGTGAAAAAAAAAAAAAAAAAAAGGTAATTCTTGCAACCCCTCCCCAGTACGGGGAACCCCCCAAGTGTGGGGACCCCCAAGACTCCTGGGGTGCACCGGGGCTGGGGGGAGCGAACAAGAGGCGGTGGCAGGATGCGGCCCCGAGGGCGCGTGCGGATTTGTACATTATTTATTACGAAATATACGGTTGTGTGTACACCCGCCTGGCTGCTGGGCTTCTCCCGGGGGGGGTACCCAGACCCCGAGTTGGGGGGGACACAGGGACGTGTCCCCCCCTCCCCATTCCATCGCCTCCCACCCTGCACGGTAGCACCGTCCCGGCAGCTCCTGTTTGCCTTGGGCTGGGTTCAGGCGGCTGGCGGCGGCATGGGGGGAACCGCGCCAGCTCCCCGCGGCCGGGGGACGTGGCAGCCCGAGGGGGGGCCCCATCCAGCCCTGCCAGCCCCCCCCCCAGTACAGGGATGCTCCCAGTATAGGAGCTGGGCACCCACTGGGTGCAAAGGGCAGCGGGTCCGTCCGTCCGTCTGCTGTCTGTCTGTCCCCCCGCAGCTTGTGGCACTGGGGGGGTTCACAGGCGTGTCCCCCCCCCCGTGCCCCCTCCCAGCCACGGCTGCCGGTGGATGCTGTAATGGAACAGGCTGCGGTGACGGGGCCAAAGCCCGCTCCCGGGACAACATTTCCCTTTTACAACACGGTTTGGCCCAAACGCGGCATTTTTTCACCCTGATTCTGGATGCGGCCGCTGGCGGGATCAAAGGGGACACGGGGCACCCCAGGGGACACGGGGGGTGGGGGCACTAGCCAAACCCCAGCCTCTCTCCCCATCCCCATGGCACGGCCGCCCACCACCACCGGACACCGGTGCATCGGGTGGGTGACACCGCGGTGCAGCACGGGGTGGGACACCTGGGATGCTGGGACCCCACTGTGGGGGTCTGACCCCCCCCAAATCTGGGGTGCTGCCTGTCCCGGGGTGCTGCCTGTCCCTGGGGTGCTGCCTGTCTCGGGGTGCTGCCAGCCCCCGGGTGCTGGGAGCTGGGACCCCCACCAGCAGCCACGTCCCCCGCCGTGGGGAAAGGCCAGCGGGGAGGTGTCGGGGTGCTGGGGGGGGTTTTGGGGGCAGCGCCAGCGGGCAGGATTGTTTTCCACCATCTGGTTGGCTCGGGCGCAGGCAGCTGCAGGCAGGGCAGATGGCAGCGGCTCCGGCAGCTCTGCTGCTATTTATGGGATCAGGAGGAAAAATGGGGCGAAAAAAAAAAAAAAAAGGACAAAAAGCAGCCAGTCGGATGTGTTCCCCCCTCCCCAGTTTGCAGCCCCTTATGCTCACCGCTGTGCCTTGCTCCATCCCAACAGATCCCATCCCAGCGCTGGCCAGGGATCCCAGCATCGTGTCATGGGGTGCCTGGGGGGGACACAGGGGCTGGAAGCCCCAAGGGGGGGTCCAGGGGCTCCCCCCACTCCCAGGGACCCCGAGAAGGAGCCAGGGACGTGCCAGGATGCGGGAGGTCCGTGCTGGGTGTCCAGCCCAGCCCCACATTCCCGAGAGCTGGAAACCTGCCCAGGGTCAGGGGCTGGGCTGGGGGCTGCAGCCAAAAACCCTCCTGGGGCCCCCCCGGGGTGTGGGGGCACAGGGCTGACGCTGTGGGTCCCATCCTGAGGGTCCTACACCCTCCATCCCCGGGGACCCTTTGGCCCTGGCCCCCACCCCAAATGCCAGACCCCACCCTGCCCGTGGCTGCGGAGCATCATCAGGTACCAAGATACCCCCCCAGCCCCCCGGTCCCCCGGCGATGCTGAGCCCCGGGTCCCCCGGGCTGACTGCGGGGCCGAGCGTCCCGGCTGCGTCTCATTCTCCTGCTCATCAGCAGAAACCAGTGGCACACGGCTCCGCATGACCCACGGCACCTCTGGAGGGGGGACTGGGGGGGGCACCCCCATGGGGACCCCCCTGCTGGTCCCACGGTGAGCCCAGAGGGGTTTTCTGTGACCCTCAATAGCTTTTGGGGCAAACCCACCCCATTTTTGGCCTTTTCAGCCCCTTGGCACAGGCGATGCTGCTGGTCCAGCGCCGCAACGGGCGGGTGGGAGGCTGGGGGTGGATAAAAGGCCCCCCCCCCGTCCCCCCGGCTTTGGGAAAGTGATGGGGCCGCGGGTTTTGGGGTGTGTCCCAGTGCTGGGGGGTCCATCCAGCTCCAGTGGCTCCTGGGATGCAGCGATGGGATGGGGACACCCCAGGAGAGCTCCCGGGCGGGATGCAGGCGAGGGATCACGGCGAGACCCCGTCCCCGGGCAGGATGCGGGTCCCCGGGCGATGAGGAAGGCAGGTGGGGGTGGGCGGCGGGGCCGGGCTCAGCTGGTTCTTGTTACCCCCGGATCCCATCCAGAAGGGAAAAGCCAAGCGGGGAAGGGAAAAAGGAGCCGCAGCTCCGGTCCTGCCCCGCCTGCAATGAGGGATGGCCGGAGCCCAACGTAAATGAGGGGACGGTGCAGCCGGGGCCCCCGCCGTGGGGACGGGGCTGCTGTTTGATGATCCCCACCGACAGCATCCCCCCATGGGGCTGCAGCCCCCCCAAAAGCCGCCGTGGGGAGGAGGGAAGCAGGGGTGTCGCCGTGCTGCACCCCACGAGCACGTCCCGGCGCTGGCCGGGAACAAAAACCGCTCAGAGCAGCAGCCGGGAGCTGGAACGAGCCTTGGGAAGCTGCTGGTTCACTTTCTGCTTTTTTTATATTTTTTTTTCTTTTCAAAATAATGGAAAATGTAATGACAGTGCCTAAATTAAAATAATAAAAGGCACCAGCTGAGAAGCCAACTCAAAATAGGAGAGAAACCCGCGTTCCAGGCTGAGAGGGAACAGGCGCAGGCAAGGGATGAAAGGGAAAAGCGGAGGCGCTGAGCCCGGCCAGGACCCCCCTCCCACTGCCTGACCACCCCCCTGGGGCCACGCCGTGGGGTGGGGGCTGAGCGGGGCGCGGAGCTGCCCTCACCCGCCAGCCCCGGCCCCCAGCAGCCAAAAAATGTGCCCCCGCGCACCCCGTCCTCGCTGGCTCTGCTCCATCGCACCGCGCCCAGCACCGCTGCTCCGGGGCCGCATCCTGCCCAGGGCTCCGGCCCCGGGGGGTGCAGGGGCATTGCCTCCACCCCTGCCCCGAACTGGAGCATCCCCAGGGACCCCCAAACCTGAGCATCCCCAAAGACCCCAGCCTTGAGCATCCCTGGGTACCCAGAGCATCCTCCGAAACCCAAAACCTGAGCATCCCCAGGGAACCCCAAAACTGAGCACCCCCAGGGACCCCCAAAACTGAGCACCCCCAGGGACCCCCAAACCCAAGCATCCTTGGTCATCCCGAGCATCCCAAGGGACCCTCAAACCTCAGCGTCCCCAGGGACCCCAAACTTGAGCATCCCCAGGAACCCCAACCCCGAGAATCCCCAGGCATCCAGAGCATCCCTGGGGACCCCAAACCAGAGCATCCCCGGGCAGGGGGGGGCACGGGAGGTGCCAGCTCCCCATCGCTGCCGGGCCGGATCCAGCTGCCGAATTCCAGGCAGTCTGGCCAAGAGCCGCCGCTCCCGGCACTCCCTCCGGACAACCTGCCGGAGGAGGAAAACAACCCATCCTCGAACACGGAGGAAAGGGAGGCGAGGGAACCCCAACCCCTCCCAATGGGGGGATACCGGGGGGGGGCATTACAGTGTGTCCCCTGGGAAAGGGGCCATTGGAAACCGGGATTTGGGGGAAAAAAGTGGGAAGGGGGAAGAGCTGCCGGGAACAGTGACACTCGCTTTCTGAAGCCGGGATGCCGCCGATGCACATCCACAGCGATGCACATTCCTCTCCCAGTTGCTTTTTAGATATATTTTTTAAGAGTTACATCTCAATATCTCGGTGTTCAAAACGAGCTGGTTCTGGAAAAAACATCCATTCCCGTTTTTTTGGGCTATTTTTGAAACCTTTGGCTTGGGTTCCTCTGCAGGCTCCAGACCATAAATAACAATAACAACATCTTTAAAGCCTTTACGCTGACAGCTCCCCAACCTGCCAGCGCCTTCTCATTCTCCAGATGTTGAAAATCTGACTCAAAAACTTGAAATTTGGTAAATATTTTGTGTGTTTCCAATTTCGCAGCCATTGCTTTTTATATCGCATGAAGCAGCGGAATACAATCCCAGCGGAACGGCTGTTTCTGGCGCGGGGGGAAGCTGAGGCGGGGGCTGCGCTGCCAGGATGCGGCCGGAGCATCCCTGGGGTGGGGTGGCCCGTGCCAGGGCTCGCTGCCGGGTCTCAATTCCTTGGCACGGTTGTGGTGGTAGGGACAGTGACACCGTGGTGGCAGGGATGGTGACACTGGCTCACAGCCGGCTGCGGAGGCACCGTGACTGCAGGACCCCCCCCAGGTCCCCGACCGGGCAGGGCCACCTTGGCCAGGCTGGGATTTATTTGATCAGCTCGGGTGCGTGGTGCAGTGACGTCCCCAGCTGGCAGGGCTGGCATCCCACACTCTGCATCCTGCATCCCACATCCCATATTCTATATCCCATATCCCACAACCCATATTCCACATCCCATATCCTACATCCCATATCCTGCATCCCATGTCCCACATCTCACATCCTGCATTCTATATCCCATACCCTGTATCCCACATCCCATATCCATATCCCATATCCCATATCCCATACCCTACATCGCATTTCCCACATCTCACATCCCGCATCCCACATCCCATATCCCATATCCCCTCATCCCATATCCCATATCCCCTGTCCCACACCCCATATCNCCCTGTCCCACACCCCATATCCCCACATCCCACATCCCATATCCCCTGTCTCACATCCCATATCCCCACATCCCATATCCCATATCCCCACATCCCATATCCCATATCCCCTGTCCCATATCCCATATCCCACATCCCACATCCCATATTCCATAACCCATATCCCATATCCCATATCCCATATCCTATATCCCATATCCCATACCCCATATCCTGTATCCCATACCCCCTATCCCGGCACCGTGGGATCGTCCCTGGGTAAAAAGTTTCCCTTCTTCATCGCTGGGTCAGCGGGGAGCCGGCATCTCCCGACACGTTGTGTTCGTACATAAACCCGCACGGAAACACCGCCGCGGGAAAACGGGGGGGAAACTGGTACATGGACACCCGGTGGGACCCCCTGGGCACAATCGAATTCAAAAACTTATTATTATTATTATTATTATTATTATTATTATTATTATTATTATTACTGCTATTACTATAATTTGATTATATATCAATAATAATTATTCTATGATTATATTATATTATATATCTATATATAGATAGATAGATATATATAGATAGATAGATATCTATATATATACAGATCTATATTATATTATATATAGATTATTATCGATTATAATAGAATATTTCAATATATAGAACATCTTTATATAATTAGACTCTATACAGCTGAATCAGTCCTTGGACATCAATCCATCACAAACCTTGTGTCTTCGTTCCTAAAACTAGAATCCGAGTCATTAATTTCTTTTGTCACCTCTATTATTTCTTCTCTATCTAAATGACTAAACCAGACTTTGGGGTGACCCCTGCAGCCCCCCAGCTCTGTCCCCCCCCTCCCCGGGACACTGGTCCGGGATGACGCCCTGCAGCCGGGGGGTCCCCGCAGCGTGTCCCCGTCCCTGTCCCAGTGCAGGCGGGGGCACGCTGCCAGCCCCAGCGCTGACCTCGGCCGCCCAGCTCCGGAACAAACACATGATTTCCCAGAAAGCCCCATTTTGGGAAACGAAACTCGGGTTTGGGTAAATCTCGAGCTGCCTCCCAGCCCGCGGGCTCAGCCAGGATGGAGGGCTGCAGCCGGCTGCCCACGGGCAAGCAGGGACAGAAGGTGCTGGTGGCCGTGGCCATCGGTGTGCTCCTGGTGACATCGGTGGCCGCTGTCCTCACCGTGCTGTCCCACCCGGGCGCGGGCTACGCGGTGGCACGGAACGGCTCGGGGGGGCTGGCGCAGCTGGAGGAGGCGCAGCGGGGGCTGCAGGGGCAGGTGGCCACGCTGGAGCTGGCACTAGCCAACACCAACCGCTCCCTGGCCCAAGCCCACGGGCAGTGGGATGGCTACAGGAGGCAGCTGGTGGGTACTGGGGTGCTGCTGGTGGGGGGGGGGGGNGGGGGGGGTGCAGAGGAGCGCTGGAGCCCCCAGCCCCTGCCCTCTGCCCGGCTCAGGGTGCGCTGGAGGAGAAAGTGTCGGAGCTGGAGCGGGCGCTGGAGAGAGTGACCCGGCTGCAGGGTGAGTGCTGGGGGGGGCACGGGGGTTCGGGTACAGCGACAGCCCTGGGACACGCTCACCCCATCCCCTGGGACACCCTGACCCCTGTCCCCTTTGTCACCCTGATCCCTGTCCCCTTTGTCACCCTGATCCCTGTCCCCTTTGTCACCCTGATCCCTGTCCCCTTTGTCACCCTGATCCCTGTCCCCTTTGTCACCCTGTCCCTGTCCCCTGGGACACGCTCATCCCATTCCCTGGGACACCCTGACCCCTGTACCCTGGGACACGCTCATCCCATTCCCTGGGACACCCTGACCCCTGTCCCCTTTGTCACCCTGATCTCTGTCCCCTGGGACACCCCANCCCTTTGTCACCCTGGTCCCTGTCCCCTTTGTCATCCTAATCCCTGTCCCCTGGGACTCCCTGATCCCTGGGACACCCTGACCCCTGGGACACCCTGACCCCTGGGACACCCTGACCCCTGGGACACCCTGACCCCTGGGACACCCTGACCCCTGGGACACCCTGACCCCTGGGACACCCTGACCCCTGGGACACCCTGACCCCTGGGACACCCTGACCCCTGGGACACCCTGGTCCCTGTCCCCTCTGTCACCCTGCTCCCTTTGTGCCATCCCTCCCGCAGAGGAGAACCGGGGTCTCCGGGCGGAGGTGGCCCGGCAGCAGGAGCAGCTGGGGGACCTGCAGAGCCGCAGGTGAGCCCCCGTCTCCCCCCACACCCCCAGCCCCCCGCTCCGTCACCGACCCTCCCTGTCCCCCCCGTAGTGACGATCTCCAGCTGCAGAACCAGCGCCTGCGGGAGCAGCTCCAGTACGTGAGGAGCCAGCGCTCGGGTGGGGGGGGGCTGGGGGCCGGGACCCTCACCCTCCTGGCTCCGCTCCTCCCCGGGATGCTGCTCCTGTGAGTCCCCAGCACTAGGGACACGGTGACTCCCTGTCCCCAGATGGGGGGCGAGGGGGGACTGTCCCCATCCAGCCCGGCGGGCTCTGGGGGGCCCCCGGTGCCCGCTCCCCCCTGCATCCCGCTCCCCCTGCCCCAGGACCCCCTGTGCTGACCCATCCCGTACCCCGCCCCAGATTCACCCCATTTTCCATGGGGACCTGCTGGGGAGACGATTCCCTCCAGCCCCCAAGGGGATGAGGGGTCCACGACGGTTGACGATTTTTTAACCAATTTCCAATAAAACTTTGTGAAAATCCCACATTTTCCTGCTCCAGCACCTCTTGGGGACCCAGAGTCCATGGTGGGGGCAAGGGGGGTGCTGCAGAAACCCCCTGGGAGCACCCCAGACACCCCCCGGACCCCCGGCTGCGTCCCCGCTTGTCCCCGCAGCTGTGACCCGCGGCCGGGCGCGGGGGCAGAGCATCCTCCCAAAATCTATTCTGGGCTGTGACCTGCCAGAAACCGCAGCCCAAAGCGGTGTTTGGTGAGAAAAAAACAACCCCACAGGCGGCAATTACAGCAACCCGGCGAGCGACCTGCCCCGGGGACCGCGGCACATCCCCGGCAGCCACCTCCGGAGCGAGCCACCAGCCCCGCGTCCCCTCCCCGGCATGGACCCCGCGGTGCCCAAAGCCACCCTGAAGGTGCTGGGACTGTGCGCGGCGCTGCTGGTGCTGGTGGCGGCGGTGACGGTGGCGGTGGCGGTGATGGTTTGGCGCTCGGAGGCCATGGGGAAGCTGCGGGGATGCCGGGAACGGGCGGCCAACGAGAGCCGGGAGCTGGGGAACCGCGTGGCCGAGCTGGAGCGGGAGCGCGGGCGGCTGCAGCGGGCGGCGGCGGCGGGCGCGCGGGCGGAGGATGCTCTGCAGCGGGAGCTCGCCCGCGCCCGCGGCGACGGCAGGAAACTCAACGCCAGCCTGGGGTCCTGCCGGGAGCGGGCGGTAGGTGCTGGGGATGGGGGGGTCCGTGGGCACCGGGCTGTGTGCATGGGGAGGGGGTTTCAGGGGATTTGGGGGGCTCAGGAGACAAGAGCAGGATGGTGCTTTGGTCCTGGGGGGGGTTTGACCCAGCTCCTGGAAAACTCCGGCACCGCCGGGAAGGATGCTCCAGGTGGGCAAAGCCCGGAGAGCAAAGGATGCTGCGGAGATGAGCAGGACGAGGACAGGCAGCCCTGGGAGGGGGGGATCGGCAGCCCCTGGGGGGGTACAGCTGCCTTCCTGCATGGGACACCCCAAGAGGGGACCCCCGGCTGCTCCGGTCCCCGGCACAGCCCCGGTGCCACTGTCCCCGTGCCCGTGCCTGGCTGGGAGATGCTATTCTTGGCCGCGGCCGAGCGGCTCGGCACACGTGTAATTACCCGTCCCCGAGCGGCAGCGGGGCCGGAGCGGTGCGGAGCTGCCGCTTGTCCCCTCCCGGGTATTTTTAGCTGCGGCTCCGGCTGGGACAGGGCCCGGCCCCAGCGCCGCGGCCACAGCCCGGAGGAAGAGCCGGGTCCCGCCACCGCTCCGGGCTCATCCGGCCGAACAATGGCCCGGAGAGGCTGGAAAAGCGCTCTGGCTTCCCGGGGCTGGGAGCCCCGTCCCCTCCCAGGCACCGGGGATGTCACCCACGGGGTGGCCGTGCCATCCCTGGTCACCAGCATCCTCACCGGGACGAGCAATCCCTCCAGGGATTCTCCCCAAATCCGTGTCCCCATCCCTTCGAGAAACATCTTGGGGTCACCTAGGGGCATGGGGACAGCTTGGGGACATGGGGACATTGGGAGGTGACAAGGAGGGGCAAGGCTCTGGCAGTGGATGGAGATGGGAGGACACTGTCCCCCCCATCCCCGTGTTGCCATCCCCTGTCCCCAGGCCAGGCTGGAAGCCAATGTGACAGCTCTGCGGGACATGACGGTGGCCCTACGGCGCGAGCGGGCTGAGCTGGCCCGTGACACGGTGGCTCTGCGAGGTGAGCCCTGCCCGGTCACCGCGTCCCCTCCAACCGTCCCCTGGGAGCAGTGGCACGGGTGCTGTCCCCCACCACCCCCTGCCAGGACCCCACCTGGGGGTCCCCCAGCCGCACACCCTTTGGGGACGATGCCCGGCAGGGTGGGTTGGGGGTGTCGGGGCACACGGGTGACACTGCTGTCCCCTGTGTCCCCAGAGGAGCTGGCGCGGGGCGAGGAGCAGGCACGGGGGCTGCGGCGGCGGCTGGAGGAGGCGGAGGAGCAGCGGCGGGCGCTGCGGGCGCGGGGGGACCGGTGCGAGAACCGGCAGCGGGAGCTCGAGGACACGCTGTGAGGGTCCCGTCCCCCTCCATGGGCTGGGCACCCCACAGCATCCCCCCCTCAAAACCCACCCCAGCCCCTCCCTCCCATGGGGACCCTCTGTCCCCCACCCCGGGGACGGGGATGCCCCCCGACAGCGTTCTCCCCGCAGGCGGGACTACGCGGCCGAGCTCGAGGCGCTGCGGCGGCGGGCGAGGGACCGACCCACCGGGCGCAGGTGCCCCCCGTCCCGGTACTTTCTGGGGGGGGTCCCTGCCTGCATGGCTGGGGAGGGGGGGGTGCCCCAGGCTGGGGTGGGGGCTTCACCG
>VZTO01021934.1:36129-54476 GCA_013400615.1 Syrrhaptes paradoxus | reverse complement strand
AACCCAAAAAACTATGCATGCATTTCAACTTTTTCTGAATCCAGATTTAGACCAGATCAGAACAAGGAATGCTACAGAAAGCTCTGGGTACTGGGGGAAGAAGCGCTGGTAATTACTCCCAAAGAGTCAAGTAGATAATTTTTCCCAATAAAATATCAATGGTATTGCATACCGATGGAACTAATTCACTTCATACAAACGACTAAAAGAACCTCTGAGCTCCTGATCCACATGATAGCAGATGACTAGACACAGAGAGCTGTGAAAGTAGAGGGATTATGACTACATAACTACCAAACGTGATGGATTCCATACCAAACGTCTCACCCGATTCTAGTGATGTCATTATTTCAGTACAGATTTAAACACAGTTTTATTGTACCTGGAACAGAAGGTTGTACAGGTTCTATCAGCTCTGCTTGCTGGAGAGGATTTCCAAAATAGACAACCCACTCTTTTACCAAAGGACAGGCTCCACCTAAAAAAGACAGAATGGGATGAGTAAGTCAAATGCAAGTAGTGTAGAAGTTGGAAGCAGTGAGGATTAGGAATCTAAAGCAACAGAAGGCACTTCATAATGACTTGTTTGCTCAGCTTCTTTAAAAGCAAACCAAGAAAAATTGAGTTTTAGTATCCTTATGACAAATCACCCGAACAAATGAAGACAGTTTGAATTATGTACTATAAACATGAGTTTGGAGTTGAGAATTGCAGCCAAAATGTAAGAGTCTGTGGAAAACATTCTAAAACAGCTTTGAGCCAATTTTAGGCCTTCCCATTCCCAGACAGCTCAGGAAGCTGTGGAGGCATCTGGCATAGCTTAGGGACCTACATGAGCTACCTCAGTCTCTCAGGGCTGTCACATTGCTACATTTGCAGGCAGTCCTTAATATGATTCTCCTCCCAACTTGCCCTGACATTTCCTGTGTCAGGGTTTGAGACAAAATCTTTATAAGGAGGCCTTGATGGCTATTTGAAAGCTGACAGCAATGGAGTCATCCCACCATCAGATGCAGAGCTTTTACAGCCCATTGTTCCAGACCTTTTATCTAGTATAAAGGGATTGTTTATGCATAATAGCTCAAGTGGCTTCCTACCCCCTAACCCCAACTCTGCCCTGCCCGCCCCCTCAGCAGAGAGTAGGGTGCCTCTTAAATTAAAAATTTCACTACTTGAGTTGTACATCCAACTACTTGATATTTAAAAAAAAAATACCCTCAGAAAAAACTCAAACATTTAAGCAATTTTGAAATGCTATCCAATTTCCAATAGTCAGTTCATAATCATTCCAATGCAAGACTTTATGAAAAAAAAATAGGATCATTATTGTTGTTATAAATGGTGCTTCCGCGTTCTGTCCAGATTATGCCTATGTCATAGTGCCCTAAATTTCCACCCTCTGTAGTCTGGTAAACAGTATGAAATAAATAGATTTAGCTAGTCCTGGGCACTTGGAATAGNATTTTGTTTATAGCTCAATGCTGCAAATGACTGTTGGCATGAATGAATGAGCAGTGTGCTATGGGGCAAGGGCAGAAATTCCTCAGATGGAGTTCTAGTGTCAGGGATAAGAGAGGGGGAAAAGAACAGAACAAAATCTGTTTTACAATTGTGCTGCTTCTTTCTTCCTTCCTTCCCACGGACCTGCAGCACAAACTCCCAATAATGGTAAAGGACTGAAGAACCAACAGCTGGACTATGTGGGACAGCATTACACCTGGCTTGCCATGCTTCACTGTTCAAAAACTGATGACATAAAGAATAAAACAAAAAATGCTTACACTGAGGGGAAAAAAAAAGCCCTAAACTGCACATTCCAGTAGCTGAATAGTATCACCTCTTGATTGTAAATCATTGCCTATGATAATGCTGTTTCATTAACAAAACCCTCCAATTTAATATTCCAAAGTCACTTTCAGAAACATTCTGATGTTTTAGCATTCTGATTTAAGATTTATTATGTAAATGACTCTGCTTTATTCAATCTATTCAGCTCAGCCTCCCAAATTTTAGCCTGGCTTCTTTAGGAAGCAAGCCTAATACAATTAGGACATCTGTCTTATGATTAATTCATGGATGCACTGCTCTGTTTCAACTAAATCTGACAGAGGAGAAAAGATTTCAAATGTACTAAATTCCTAAACATGTTGTGAAACTGGTGACTCAGCTGACAGAGGGATCCTGCTAGGACACTACCTGGAAGAAAGGCAGGAAAGTCAAATACACTGCAGAACAAATCAATACACAGGTAGCAATGGAAGAACTAGGGCTGAGTAAAAAGCTAGACTGGATTTGTAGAGAGCAGAAGGCAATAGGAAACATACTTGAGAACACCATATATTGCAGGAGGGAGTTGTCAAGGACGTGGGGAGAAGTTAAGAGGATGCTAGGAAGGAGCATGGAAATACAAAAGCTTTGCTGAGGGGAAGCTGGTGGGGGGAGTCATTCTTTATGAGCTCCACAACTCACAGAACAACTTAGCAAAATGTCACTTGATTCCAAATTCTACTTCACCCAATGAGCTCAAGCACAGCAAAAAGAAAAGTCAATAGGAAACCTCTAGTTTTGCTCTTTTAATCTATGTGAATGTTGGTACAGGATATAGCACTACATCAGCTGAATGCTTTTCACTATTATAATCCATTAGTAACAAAAGTATATGACTATTGACATAAGTAGCCAAACAAATAAAGCTGAAAGCACAGTCCTGCAAACTGACAGCACATTAACATACCAAGAACAAAATGGAGACATGATTACTAAATGCCAACTCTGCTTGCATGGAAATACCTCTGGAAAAAAACAGTAATGTTTCAAACTTTTTTCCTCACAACGCATATACAGAATATCATCAGTAAAATTTAAAAAATAGCAGTTCCTTTGTTTAAATAGATTCTGAACCACCTGTGGAAGCGCTGCTTAGGCAGCCTAACAAAAATTTCAGCTACGTGCAAAACACCGAAACACAAGGTAGCTGGAAACATGCTCCCCTACACTTGCACCAATGCCAGCCCTCCTAAGTGGTCACTGGTGATAACTGGCAAAAATTCTGCTAACGGACTGATTTTGATAGTATCAAAGCAAGGGTCAGTCTGGCCTGCTAATGTTAGAACTGGGAGTGATGCCAGGACTTCCAGGAGCTGGCCACAGGCTCAGGCTACATTACATAACCTCCTAATTGGCACCAGTCACACAGGTGCAGGTATTTCCATGGACTGAGCTAGTGCCAAAACCTGACAGCTTTGTTCTGAACTCTTCACACATTAAGAGTGAGCTTGGCTGGCCTATTAAGGTGCATTATTTACTATCATTTTCCCCTCCTTATTGCATTTTTCCAGTAGTACTGGTTTTCTAGAAAAGACCCTAAAAGTTGACAATTTATATATCACTATATGCAATATTCCACTTAATGATGAGAACTAGCTCAATTAATTATAAAGAGGGGATCTTTATTCAATCTATTCAGATGCCATGCTATCAGGATCACCATCAACCCCCTATGTATTTTGGTTGGGTCAAAATTAAAGCTGTGATTTTAGTAATATTTCTGTGAGTAAAGGTTTGTACATGTTTACTGTATACCAAACTATGCTTAGCATAGCTTCATGAGCAACTCTTTCAGCCACACTGATAACTTTCAGGTAACCACTGATTTGCTCGTTCCCACTCCCTGCCATTCCCTTGGGCTGCTTCACCACAGCTGTTTGTGGCTACACAGATGGGGAAACAAACCAGGTGAACTATCTGACTGCAAGAAAGGGAGGGAAGAGAGACGGGCTATTTTCAGTTTCTCAAACTCGGTGTGGTGGGTTAACCTTGGGTGGACGCCAGGTGCCCACCAGGCCCCTCTGTCACTCCCCCTTCAGCAAAATAAAGGGGGAGAATAAGATTAAAAACTCATGGGTCAAGATAAAAGCAGTTTAATTAAAGCAAAGGCCAAAGCCACGCACAGAAAGAAAAGGTAAACAAAGATGTTATTCTCTACTTCCTCTCAGTAAGCGATGTCTGGCCACTTCCCGGGAAAGCAGAGCTTCAGTGTGTGTAGCAGGTGCTCCTGGAGACAAACACAGCAACAAATGCCCCCCTCCTCCTCCCTGCCCTTGGCTTTTATGACTGAGCTGGTGTCACATGGTATGGAACAGCCAATCCGGGGCAGCTGTCCCGGCTCCGCCCCTCCCAAGCTGTGTTATAAACACCCTGCTGGCGGTCACTGAGGGCTGTTGGGGGGATGCTAACTTCATCTCACCCAGACCCAATACGCTAAGCCAGCACAACCGAGAGGTGACACAGGGAGAGAAATGAGTGGCTGCGCATGAAAATTACTTAAAGTGGCACTAACAGCAAAAAAAGCGCTTATCATGCTATGGCTTTAGGCAAGTGGCATAGGCTGTGCAGGTGATTTCAAAGGGCATGACAGCATCCAACTCCTATGGATTCTTGGGTCTTAGGCACCCTTGGAAATGTCAACCTAGACATTTAAAACTAACAGTTTCTTGTTTCAGGACAGATGAAACAGTCTATGTTATTTTTAACTTGTTATTACTAAAACTGTAGCCACTGCTTTTACTAAATGTTGGCTGCTTTGCTATCCCTATTTAACACCAAATAAGCAGATTTGCAAACTGCAAAGAGGTCAGTTTCCAACACAGGAATCTTGTAATTGAGAGATCTTAAAGAATAAAAAAGAAGATCACTAATGCATACATCTCTACGGCAGACTGGAATGTTGTGTAGAGTTGGCCAAGTGAACTTCAAATGAGCTACATCAGCAACTGTTTCACAATGGCAGCAGACTCCACATAGACTAATTTAGTTGGTTGAGTCCTTCCAATAAGCTCCTTTTTTTAAGCTAATCCAAAGTCATTCTACATTATACTACAACCTACATACAGTGTAGGATACTTCTTCCCATCCTGGCCCTCAACAAATTACAAAAAACAGTCAACCTGTCCTCATCTGAGGGAAATTGGCAAAGGATTCTACTTACCTTTTAAAGAACAAAACTTCCTTATAGGTGGAGCAGCAAATTCATAAAATATAATGCTAATGTGTACTTCTGAATTCCCATACAGAGTCCAATTAATGTTCTACACTCTTGACTTAAAAGCAAGTATGCACTAGAATAAAATATCAATCCACGAACTACTAGGAAGTGACGTGGTTAAAGCAGTTATAAGTAGATAAATGCACTAAAAATGCAGATCTGATGGGGTGTCCATGCAGACACGCTCCACCTGCCTTTCTGGAAGGGTTGAGGGTGCACTACGATTCACTTCAGAAAATTACCTCTGAAATTTGAAGAATGAACTGAGAACAAATAATACATGCTACCTGTGGTTATATTCTAAAATAACTTTCTTAAAAGAAGACCTCTTTCACACCCAAGTTTCATTTTCAATAAGATTCTAAATTAATGTTTCTGTATTTCAATTCTAATCTTCTTCACCTGAGTACTATAAACACTGTAACACAAATGCAAATCTTCCTACTACCCTGCCACCTTGAAGAATGATTGTTAATTAGAAGTTTTGGTCTGGGTGTTTCTGAAAACATCAATGAATATCCTGCTGCTTAGAGGAATAAACAAAACCCAATCAAGTTATAATTGCCTGCAAAACTTAGAGGCAGTAGGCCAAAAAAATGAAAAATTACAGATGTGCATGATTACTGCTGAGATTTTTGTCACTCTCTCCAAATGACTATGTAAACTCTGATTCAGTTTTTCCTACTTTTTTTCCTATTATGGCACAACTTCAATGACTAGCTGCTGAAGGAAATTGGGTACTTAATTACCTTTCTGTGCCTTTCTAAGCACATAGTCTGAACATTAGGTTTGATGGCGGTGCACTTTGATCAAGAAAATGTAACGTGATTACCAAAGAGAAATCGACATAATAAAAAGAATAAAAGTTCAGTACCTTTTTAATTTTCAATTCACTGACTAAAAGACACTGTAGCTAAAGATAACATTTAACTAATGGAAGTCTTAAGAATATAAAATTTGTCCAAGGATGTGAATAAAGAATTCTCTGTCTTAAAGCAGAAGAATGGAAGCATAGATATTTATATGCCTGCTACAGAATCTGTTTATACCATAGGATAAAGAATTCATATTTCCTTGCACCTTGATGAAAGAACTAATAATCAGTGCCATGACTGCCTGCATTTGTATTACAATAACTATACCTGACTGTCGACTGTTCTTAAAATTGCAGACTTAAAATCAACAGAAGGTAAAACTGCAACATTTCATTACTATTGTGCAGGAGCGTATTACAACTCACTAATTCATCAGGAGCTACACTTATCAAAGCAATAGAAGGTTTCATATCCTCTCAAACTTTTAGAATCTTCTAAACGTCATTGTTTTGCTCAATATTTTGATCATTAACAACTTTCACAACTTACTATTTAACAAGTAAAAAAACCCTAATTTTTAAAAATCTCTTTAAAAGCACTGAAACGGAACAGCATTTACAAAAAAATGCAATTTGTCACGTTTTCTCTTGATTCCTTAAGTACACTTCAGCTGCCCACAGTTTTTATCCTAAATACCATGCAGATGCAGCCACTAAAACAATGAATTCAAGATTTCAGATTTCAAAATCAAAAGTCTATCTGAATAATGGTGTAAGTAGTTTAATCCTTACCTTTTCCAGATTCCAACAAGACAGAATAAACATGCTGCCGAGCAGGGCGGTAGATAAGTGCCTGTCCAGGAATCTCTGTATCACATTCGTCTTCCAAAGTGTTGCTGCACACCACCTCTCCCTTACTCAGGATATTGAAAATGCTGTAATTTTCAGATCGGATATGCTGTTCTTTAGCTACCTGTTCATTCAAAGAAGGAAGAAGTCATTATCTCCAAAATTAAGAAGGATCAAAAAGTAATAAAATGTATTCACTGTTCCAGAAAATCGTACTTTATCAGTGGAAATGGAGGGAATCGCCAGGGAGGGAACAAGAGCTTTTTCAAATAACAGCAGTATAGTATATTTTCAGACATCTGTCTTTTTGTGGACAAGATTCTCCAGGAAGTCCATCATTGTCCTTCTCAGCCCCTCCTTGAATTCTTAAAACTTGAGGTTTTTAATGACACTTTCTTAGAGTAATTATTCTTAAAATGAATTCGGAATTCAGACATAGAAAAATTAGCTGCCCTTCTTTAGTCACCTGAAAACATATCTTCCCTCTTTGAATAGTGAGTGAAGGAATGACAAAACCCAAATTTTTAATTTTATTGCAGGATGAACTACATTTCTTTCCTGAGATTTCTTTGCATAGTTTACATTGTGGTAAAATTAGAATACTTAACTTCGTCACACTTTTACTTTGCAATAGCTCTTCCCCAAGAAAAGAAATACAATCTACTCTTAGTGAGGAAAACCAGGTGCGCAGGCTGTTGCTGAAAAGCAGAATCACACCATCACCCAGGCTGCATATTAACCAAGCACTGGACGCAGACACATCTGGCTACAGCAGCTGGCTGCAAGTAACCTCAGTACCAACAGTGACCACTGGTCTGGAGCAGCTTAGAGGCAGAAGCAACAAAGCTGCTCTCACTGCAGAATTTAAACCAGTAACACTTGTAATGTGGACTGGACAAGTGCAGAGCCAGACAGACTTTCTACTTCAAACCTCAGACCAAAACTATGGGGGTGTTCGAACAGCTGAGCCGAGGCAATTATTTCCATGGAGTGCCATTGAGAATTCTCCAGGACCCATGCCATACAGGCACTGAAGTTTCTCTGCCCTGCATTCCCTGCATGTGTCAGACTATCTGTATTATTTGGGTTGTGCCATCCATTAAGCTATCCCAGTATCTTCCACTGGGAATTACCAGACCACTGGCCAGAGCCAAATTCACCGTATCTACAGAATTCCAGGATGTTCAAACCTTGGGACTCAACAGGTCAAAGCTGCAGTCAATTACTGGGTCATTACTGATCCAAACTTAACTCTCTCGAAATGTCATACTTTCAGAAGAAATTCTCCCATGATGATTAAATCAATGATAGGCTTCTGTGTACAACGGCAACCAAGAAAGCATTTTCTTACAGCAATAAATTAATGGTTGCCCTGGAGGAAATACTTCAGTATTCCTAATATACATAAACAATGTAATCCCCCAAATCTACTTTTGTACAAAACAAAACAATGAGTTAAGCATTTTTAAGCATTATTTTAATGAAGCATTGAACTATTTCATACAAACCACCGTCACAGATACGAGATCATTTGAAAACACTAGTTTCTTGCAATTTGCCAGTAATCTACACATCCTTATGTTCTGAAAAATATATGAGCTGATTTCAAAAGTACTGCTGTATTCAGTGTTGTATCTTGAAAAATATTTCTGATTTACACCTACAGTAAGATGGAAAGTTATGCTGCTCTTTTCTGAGAGAAGCAGCAACATGAGGCTATGTCCCCAAGGTTGGAACTGAGCTGGGTATGTCACTTACACGCAGTTCAGACTATGTGCAAGGTAAGCAGAACTACATGAGTTTTAAATACAAAGCAAAGCACACACATTACATGTACAAATATTTAAACATCTGTAACAAAAGACAAGTTAACATGCCTACAGCTTTCTAATTTCCTTGGCCAAGGAACTGGCTTAACACAGGATTTATGCAGCAACAGTGAGGAATTCTTCAATGGAGTTTTTAAACATTATTATTTTATTACAGCAGTAGCTCAGCATGACACGAGAGAACTGCAACCCTTCAAATTAGAGATCAAGCCAAGAAATAATAACCACTTGTCATAAAGACTGCATGGTACATTCTCTTAAGGAGTCAGGATATTACCACTATTGTCCTGGCCATAATCCAACACAGATAATTACATTCTGGCTGATTTTTTTCTTACACTTCAAGCATAAACAGTGTTTTTCAACACTTTATTAGGCTGCAGGGTTGCTGGCTTTTTAAAATAATGTTTTCTATTTAACTACTACAGTCAAAAGTGACATATATAGTATCTAAGTGTGGTTAATTAAAAAAATATCTGCAGTTTAGCTGAAACGAGCATTGCACAGGTTACAATGTAGTTTTAAAATGTTTAAGTCTTTTTAGAAAAGGAAAATGTAAATTACAGGATTACTTTAGAGTAATATGAGGAAACAGAAAAATAGTTTTAAAGAAAATGCTCAAGATAAGCAAGACACAGACTAAAAAGGACTCTCTATTTGAAGTCTACAGGTATTAACAAAACAGGGAGTAACAGATGGTTAATATAGGGTCTAAAATACACTACCTTGTATGGATTTTTTTAAATTCAATCTCAATATGTTATTTTAGTTGCCATGAATTTACAGAATTGTACTCTACATTTACTACTATTGCCTAAACTCAGAGTCACCCAATCTGACATACCTCTTCTCACCCCAACATCAGTACATCTCTGCCCACGTGGGAGGCCATATGGGAAACTTACTAGTGCAGCCCTGTCCTGTAGAGATTAACAAGCCACTCTAAGTGCNACACAGATAATTACATTCTGGCTGATTTTTTTCTTACACTTCAAGCATAAACAGTGTTTTTCAACACTTTATTAGGCTGCAGGGTTGCTGGCTTTTTAAAATAATGTTTTCTATTTAACTACTACAGTCAAAAGTGACATATATAGTATCTAAGTGTGGTTAATTAAAAAAATATCTGCAGTTTAGCTGAAACGAGCATTGCACAGGTTACAATGTAGTTTTAAAATGTTTAAGTCTTTTTAGAAAAGGAAAATGTAAATTACAGGATTACTTTAGAGTAATATGAGGAAACAGAAAAATAGTTTTAAAGAAAATGCTCAAGATAAGCAAGACACAGACTAAAAAGGACTCTCTATTTGAAGTCTACAGGTATTAACAAAACAGGGAGTAACAGATGGTTAATATAGGGTCTAAAATACACTACCTTGTATGGATTTTTTTAAATTCAATCTCAATATGTTATTTTAGTTGCCATGAATTTACAGAATTGTACTCTACATTTACTACTATTGCCTAAACTCAGAGTCACCCAATCTGACATACCTCTTCTCACCCCAACATCAGTACATCTCTGCCCACGTGGGAGGCCATATGGGAAACTTACTAGTGCAGCCCTGTCCTGTAGAGATTAACAAGCCACTCTAAGTGCTTTTGTTTTATTCAGAAACAATGAATCTGAAAGATAATTAACATGATCCAAAAATCAGAAAATACAGATTTGCAGGAAGTTTCCTCATCTCCTCCAGATTAATTTCCACTTCTGCATTCTTAGCACAGCTGCCTTTGGTACCCTGACCACATGTGCTAGGCACAGCCAAGCAGACCACTAAAACCAGCCACAGCTGACCTGTGGGTTCTCAAAGCAAAAAGCAAGTCATTACATTGTGCAATACATGGGAAGTACATCTCTACGCCCAGCTATAGGCTATACAGGAGCTGCTCCCCATTATTTGACCTGCCAGATGCTTCAAAAAGAGAGGAACCACCTTTAATTAATTGTGCTGCATCTGCCCTCATCAAATGGAAGTCCTAACCACGGCTGTATTTAACTGAAATTGATTTAAATTTTGCTCAAGCAAATTTAAATCAATAGGTTTGGTGTACTCATTACCAACTTACATTAAGAAGTCACTGCAATAAAGTGACCATTAAGCTTTAAAAAACAAAATACCTGAAAGATTTCCTTATCTTGGCACATGGCTGTTTGTTCTTGAAGGGAGAATGTCTGGCAATTTGTTACACCAAGACGAATCCATGGAGACCGCTGCCCCGGCAAAAGATAGGACTCCACTCCTCTGTGAAGTAATGTTTTGTCTGATCCCAAAGGTAGCATCTCTTCCAAGTGTTTCAGGCTGCTGTACGAGCACGGAACTTTTGAGATGTAACTTGCTACTGCTAGAAGTATGCTTGTTCTTCTGTTGTAGCTGTTATTCTTGTGGGGACTGGCGACTAAACATTTATGCCAAAAACCTTCCAACAACGTTTCTGGAACAATATCATTGCCAAGCAAGCAAGCAAAGAGAGGGAGGTGCGTCAGACTAAGACCCAACGCAGAGCAAAGATCCTCTCGAGAGTACATAACAGTGACCAGTCTGTCCAAATGGAGCTTCTCAATGGAAAAGTAGGGGCATGTATTATAGATCAGGTAGTCAGAATCTTGCCCGAGAATTCCTATGCAGTTATGCTGCAAACCATATGCAGCCACCTCAAAGTCTGCCTCTTGCAATGTGCAAACTGTCTTTTGACCAAGTGACTTCAGGGCAAAACGTGTAAAAGTAGGCAAAGCTGAAAGAATAAAGAACATTTCTCTCCCTGGTTGTCTCCTGTGAGTCTTGATAAACTGAAATATTCTGGCTATTTCCTTGTTATTCTCCAACCTCCGTTTGACCCACTCATCTTTCTTTTTCGCTTCTACCACTCCATCAAAGTAAAACACCAACTGGATACCAGCTGCCTTAAAAGCTTT
The DNA here is from genome assembly GCA_013400615.1 of Syrrhaptes paradoxus. Lineage (NCBI taxonomy): Eukaryota > Metazoa > Chordata > Aves > Pterocliformes > Pteroclidae > Syrrhaptes > Syrrhaptes paradoxus. Next base: position 43,023 of record VZTO01021934.1, on the reverse strand, counting down.
AATAAAATCCTCTAAATTGGCAAGGTACTCCCGCCACTGGCCACCACACACCCAGGATTCTGGTGTGTACCAGTATCGAACACAACTCATGGCATCTACTACAATAACAGGTGGGACATCAGGATGATCAACACGATGTTTTTCTGCCATCTCTTTAAGGTCTACCGTTCTGCACGCATCAGGGCAAACTCTGGCCACAAATCCCTGCAAACCTTTAACACCCATGGCTGATCTTCGAAACTCACAGCAGTCTGAAAGAAGAAAAATAAAAACAACATTCAAAAATGCAATACCGAGAAATGTAACAAAATTCCACAATCAAAAAAAAGCAGCTTGGAAACTGAACAGTTATTTTTCTGCATTTGCTCATAGCTTGTGTTGCCCTCAGCTATCAACAGTTTGAATCAGTTTTCTTCCCATCAACATAAGTGCCCACTCACTTTGCCGTCCACTTCTGCTTTTTCTATCAGTGAAAACTATAAATATCAAAAGGTTTCCATAAATACAACTAAAAATTTCAGGTGAATAGCATTAAACATAGAGAAGTACACGTTGCTAGAAAAACAAATACAGACATAATTAAAAACTTTATAACATCTTAGCTGACACTGCACAACTTACGAATTAATGGATTCATTCACACTAAAAGTATATTAATATCTTTAATTGAAGTCAGCAGAAAAAAAAGTACTGAATAACTCTGGAAATCAGTCTTGGTTTGTGATTGTGCAAATGGCTCAGTTACCATCTGAGTTTACAGTCAGTAGTCCATTGATGTGGCATCAGTTGTAATAACTCTACTTCTGCAATATTTTTGGTAGTGTCAGTTCTGCTTTGAATGAGAAATTCAATCAATTTCACAATCATATCTTTTAAAGACATAATTTTCAAGACTGGTTTAAAGAATTAGAAGTTTACCTCTATTTTGTGAATCTACAAATGTGACTATCATTAATAGTGAAGTTTATATACTATACAGAATTCCGAACATGCACAGCAATTTTGAATCAATCTATTTTAAAAGACACACATGGAAACATTAGTGAGAAATCAAATAATTAAAAATTGAATGTCTATTTTCAGTTTAATAAATACCAAAAGATTGAAGAAGGGTTTCTGGATTCTGTGGCAGAACTTAAAAGCATGTCAAATGAACCAATTTGCATGTTCTGTAGACAGACAGATGCGGGATAAAATTAAAACCACTGAGGACCTCCACTTTTACTTCTAGAAATTTCAATGTAAAGAAGTTTGGCACAGCTTCTATGTTAAATGTTCTTTCCTCTACTACAGCATCAATTTCCTCTACTACAGCAGCATTTTAAAGGACTTTCCAATGAAAAATTGAGGTAGTGAGCTCCATCAAGCTTTGCTTTCTTCTTTATTCTCAGAAAATCAGTTTTGTTTTTATTTTGATTTTACTCAAAAAACAAATCGCTCCCCTATTAAACAGTGAAGAAATTAACTATGTTTTAATTAAACAGGTACAATTTTTCCTGCTTTTCGGACTGCTGATTTCTGACATTTCAATTACAGACTGTCTCAAGTACAATATACATGCTTATGGTATACAAAAAAGGAAAAAAAGGAAGGTGAATTCACTAAAGTATTCTGAATTGACAGCTTTTAAAGGTATTCCTGAGTCCTTGGAGTTCAAATATCTAATACTCTCCAGATACAGCTTTTGAATACCGTCCCCTTTAATAATAGAATGATAGAATAGTTAGGGTTGGAAGGGACTTTTAAAGGCCATCTAGTCCAACCCCCCAGCAATGAGCAGGGACACCTTCAATCAGATCAGGTTGCTGAGAGCCCCTCCAGCCTGACTTCAAATGTTTCCAGGGACAGGGCATCTACTACCTCTCTGGGCAACCTGTTCCAGTGTTTCACCACCCGCCCTGTAAAAAACATCTTCCTTATGTACTGCAATATGGAATATGTATAAAATAAAGCTGAGAGCATACACTAGACCTCATTGTTATAAAACTAGAAATGTGTATGGATCTGCTTCATTGCAGCACATGGATACAAGGCAGGGCATTGCTTTCTCTGCAATGCTACTTCCAGCATTACCTGGGCACCCTTAAGACTCCAGCCATTTGCTTTTCCAGGAAAGCTGCACCTCTGGTACCGAACAGTTTGAGCACTGGTACGTTATTGGTTTTTATTACTTTCCATGGAGATCTAGCAATGGGTGTGAAGGTCTTCATCTTTTAATCACTAACATATGCAGTCAAACTAAATGGTCTGAGGTCACTACACAGATGCCACATGCCATGGCAGGTCTTACTTCTGCAAAAATGCATTGCATGAAAGCAAGGTTAGGTATGATTCAGTACAGACTCTGTCCTTAGAGGCCATGCACCTGGAGCAAGAAATGTAGTAAACAACTTACTAGCTATACCATACTGTAATAAATGGAAAGAAACATATTCCCACCTCCTCACAAAAAAGCACTTCGCTTGCCTAACAATTTAAGCAAGTCTATGATACATAGATTATCAGAAGAAATTTCATAACTTGTATTAGTTTAGCTTACTCAATAGAAGGTTCACACCCAATCACCTTGGCCACTATTAACATTTTATTACTATCAAACATATTCACTGAATAAAGAGTTTATATTCTGACAGCCACCCTGTTTCACTACTAAATAGTAACAATCATGTTAAGGACTAACTAATCCATCACAGTATCAAAACAGAACAAGTAAAATCTACTGACTTGAGTAAGTACTTTAATCAGATGCACCTCAGTAAAGTTGGGAGAATCAGGACCAAAATGCTTTATGTTGTAATGCTAAGTTTCCCAAGAGTGGAAAACGTGCACCTTCTGTGCAACAGATGAACAGTTTAAGGCTTGACACTTATTGCCAAGGGTACTTGTGTGAAATCGAGCTCTTGGGTTACCATACGATCTCAGCTGCACTACTATCAAGTGGATGAGTCTGCAGAGGAAAACTTTTCTCTGCCAATTAAAATAACAAAAAAAGTTTCTCAACACTTTATACAGACGTAAAAATTCAGAGAGATAACCCCTACAACAGCTGACGATCCGTTATATCATCCTATCAGCAAGCAACTACCACAACGCAAATTTTGTTGTGTCCATGGCAACGTGCAGCATTGTAAAGGGCTGTTCGCAGAAATGTTCACAATAACTGCTCCAGCCCTCACAAGAAGCCGAGGCCCACAGCACAAGAGACGAGAAGTAAAGCTCCCGCCACTGCCTTGACGAGCCTGAGCCTGTCCCAGAGGCACGACAGCGAGAGGCCGCAGAGAGGCGGGCGAAGGGCCGGCGGTATCCGCCCGCCGCTGAGGGGAGGGCCGGGGCCTGCCCCAGGCGGGAGGTGCGGGCCGCTGTGCCCAGCCCCGGCAGGGCCGAGCTCCTCCCTCGGCAGGCTGTGCGGCACCCGGGCCACGCTGCGAACGACCGCCGGGGCTCCGGTCCCTCCACCCCCGCCAACCCCCTCTTCCCCCGCTCCCGCGCAGCGCGGCCGTTAACGGCCACCCGCCCCCTGCTAACAGCCCCGCCACTGACCCGAGCCGGCGCTTCCGCTTCCCGCGGGGGCGGGCTGGCGCATGCGCGCGGGAGGGGACGTGGGCGGGCCCGGCCGGCTGGCCCTGAGCGGGCGGAGCTGTCACTGTCGCTGTCCCTGCCCGCCCGCCGCCCTGCCCGCGGGGAGCGCCGTCCCTGCCCGCCCCGCCGGGGACAGCCGGCTGCAGCGGGCCCCTTCGCGTGACGGGGTGGGGCCGGGCTCGTTTGAACCGCGGCTGTGGCCTGGTGTCGCTCGGCTTTGTACGGCCACAATGGGGCCGGAGGGGCCATTGTGCCCCCGAACAAACCCGGCCGGGACGGGGGGGACGCGGGGAGATGAAAGCGTCGTGCACCGAATTTGGAACTGCTCCCTGCCCCAGTCGTATGTTGGAGATTTTTGTCGCCCCTCGGGTGCTGAGCGGCGCTGGCCGTGGGGACACGAAGCAGCCCAGGGCGGCCCGGTGGGTGTCTCTGGCAGGGCCCGGCCCGGGGCAGGGAGGGGGCGAGTTTCCTTTCTTTGCTGGGCAGGTGCCAGCAGAGGGGACCCCCCGGTACCGTGGGGAGCACCCTGTCACACAGCCCAGGGTGACACCCTGCCGGGACGCGGACCTGCTTCCACCAGGCCAGCAACAGGTGGGGACCTGAATAACTTCACATCTTTTTCAGGGGGGAAAGAGGAACATGGGGGAGCCGACGGGAGGATTAGATCAGATGTTATTGCTGGTGAAAAATTAAACAGAGCGATGCTCTGGGGAGCACAGATTAATATATTTGGTGACTCCGCGTGCACAAAGCCTCACCATTGTAGCCGTGTCTGAATGCCTGTGAATAGGATGGAGCATATGTGGCCTGTCACCGCAGGTGCCCACATCTGTTCGTCTCCGGGCAGATGCTCTCAGAAAAGGGGAGAGCATTTCCAAAAGCTCAGGCCCGCCCCATCCATACCCATCCTCTTTCTCATAATCACCTTCTGCAAAGGAGTTTTTGCCCCCTTCTCCCTCTCCCCCCCGTCTTTCCTGCGCATAGGGAGATACGGAAAGGAATAAGAACAACGCAAACTGGAAGTGGCTCGGAAAACCCTGTGAACATATGACCAAACTGCTCCCCCCTCCTCCAAAGTTTATTAGCAGCAGGTTTTGCGCTGCAGCAAGTGCACAATGCACAAGATGTGCACACCATGCAGGGGGGGCTGCAGGCCACAGGGGAACAGAAAAACCCTTCATGCATGAAACGCGGTACAGTACAGCGGCATGCTGTGCTGGCTGTCACAGGGCAAGAGGGGTCTGTGCAGCTACCGTCTGAAGTGGTAGTTTGCAGCTACTGTTTAGAGTTCTGACTTAACGTGATAATTAATAAAACCAGGGAAAAGAGAAGAGGGGGTTCCCTATGAGAACTAGTGAACACAGTGAATATTGCTACTGAGGTCGGTAGCGGAAGGGAATATTTCTGTCCATCCAGCAAAATCTCATAGCTGGAATGCAAAACATTTTCCTGAGAAGTGCTGTCATGTTTTTAGCCTGGGTACATGATCTGAGTCCAGTGGCTCCCCCTCCCCACTGTGACACCCCTGCCAAGGCAAGCCAGGCCTCAGCGCTGCATGGATTATGCCGGGCTCGCCTGATGGGGAGGATGGGGTGCTGAGGTGCAGGGTAAATCTCAGGGTCATGGGATATTTGGGCTTGGAAGGGACCTCAGGAGGTCATCTAGTAGAAACACAATCCGTGGTTTCCAGCATGGCAAAGATCATGGAGTTAAAGGTGGGCAAAGAGGCAAGTTCTCCCAATACCAGGCTGAGCTGCTCCCCAGAGAGGCGCGAGCACTTGAGTCACCATGTCCCCAGAGCCGAGACTGGGGACGCAACGGAACTCGCCCGGCCCGAGCCATCCGCGGGAAGTTTCGGGGGAAAGTGCTGTCCCAGACCGGGAGGAGCCCGAGGCCCTGGGGGAGGGTAAGGCGGGAGAACCCTCTGTCCGCCGGGCCCCCGATGTCCCCTCCATCCCGAGAAGCCGCCAGCGCTCTCCCCCCGGCTCTCCCCCCCGGGCGGGTGGTGCGCGCCCTCGCAGAGGTGCGCAGCCCTTCACCCTTCCCACTTTGGGACCAACAACAGTTCACGCACACGAGTGACCAATTTTATCCTTCATAGTTTCCCACAAGCAAAAACCCGTCGGAAGCGGGGCAGGGAGCAAACCCAAACAAACAAGTCGCGCAGGGAAGCGGGGCGGGGGGGGGGCTCGCTTTCTCCTCGTGTGCAATCAGTAAAACACATATAGGGGCCACTTCGGGATTTGCCCAAGGAAGGGTTGGAGAGCAGCTGGCTGCGGTAATCTCCTCGGGAGACAAAGGAATGCCCTGTCCCAGGATCACAGGTAAACACACAACTATTGTCATGAAAATGAGGGGCTAGGATAGGGCCGGAGCAGATGATTTGCGATTTGAAAAAGGGAGCTGGGGGGGAGGGAGGGAAGGCCCAGAGCTGCTTATCTATCATCTGGCCTCGCTGTGTGCCAGCTGAGCCACGCGACTGCCCTTTCTTATTCTAATCAGCACATGCCTTTGCAACTTTGGGCTAACCTACATGCTAAACTTCTTAATCCCCCTCCCCGCATACGGCAAGGGCGGCAGAGCACCCCTCCGGCACTGCACCTCCGCGCCCCCCGCCCACCCGCCTCGGGTGGGGCGCACGGCGGCGGCTGCCGAGGAAGCGCAGAGCCCCGGTCACACCGCCGATCCCCTCGGGGAGACAGAGCCCCGGCCCGACGGCGCCCCGCCTGCCCTCCCGTCCCGTCCTGTCCCTTCCGGTCCCGTCCCATCCCGTCCCATCCCACCCCGGCCCGGGCGGACAGGTGAAGGAGGCGTGCGGGGAGGGCAGCGGCGGAGGGGCAGCCTCGTACACATACCTCCGTAGGGACTATAGACCTAATTAAAATATTATGCACACTCGGCTACACATAGCTTCACACGTACACGTCCCTCCGCCGACGCACCATTCGCCATATGCCCGGAGCCCTCCGTCCCGGGAAAAATCAGGGTTGCGAGCCAGCCATGGCAGCGCGTCTCCCTAATTAACAGCCTCCCCCCCCCTCGCCCCCCTTTCGAAGTGACTGTTCCCATAATGTGGCTCTCTTAGACATAAAAGCTGCGTCTAACGGGGAGCTCTCGGGACCATAAATCCTCGTCGGGGCAGGAGCGGGGGGCCGGCGTTGCGGTAAGGGGATCAGTTCGGAGCAGGGAGGGGGACAGCACGGTACCCCACCGGCCCCAGCAAGCCGCTGGCAGGCGGGGCCGTGCTCGCCGCGTCCCGGCCGTGCGGGGTCACCGGTCCCGGGCAGGGCCCCGGGCACCGCGCCCGCCGCCGGG
>VZTO01021934.1:4678-35993 GCA_013400615.1 Syrrhaptes paradoxus | reverse complement strand
ACCGCGCCCGCCACCGGGGGCGTCCCGCCGCCGGCTCGCCCCGGCGGACCGGGCACCGGCCGCCCATCCCTGGCAGCGGGGGTCGGTGATGGTGCGCGGGCGCGGTTAACGGGGTGGTGGAGGGGGGGTGGAGGGGCGAGCGCGGTGCGGAGACACGCGGTTGGGAGCGAAAAAGCGCCATTTGGTTGGGAGCAGATGGCTGGCTGGGGGGCTGATCGCGTCTAAAGGCGTGTCATCCCCCTTCAGCTAGAATCCCTAAGGGCTCCCCTTGTCTTCGAAATCAATGAAAATTAAAGTGCAGAGAATGGATGAATAGTTAGACCTCGAGTCCCTCCTTTGTTCGCCTCAGCTACTGGTGGGCAGGAGTTAAACTACAACAGCCTCCTATAGAAACACTTAAGTTAAACAGTCTCCCCGTTAGCCCAGCATCTGAAAGAGAGAGGGAGAGGGGGGAAAAAAGCAGAAAAAGGAGCTTTCTGCTTGATTTCCCCAATACAGAATCGCGTGGCATAAATTAAGCCAGAGAAGAATGAGCGCCGTGGGCAGGATCCTGCCGGCTCTCACGGCGCCTTTCAGTCACGCTCAGCAGCGGTAATCGAGAAATCTGTGCCACGTCAATTTAACAAATACCCGGTACTGGAGGGGGGTTGTTAAGGATTTGGGGGCAAGTTTTTTTCGTGTCTTTTTTCCTTTTTTTCTATCGCTAGGTTAAAGCCCTCGCGCGTGTAACTTTTTATTTCCATTTTTTTTAAGCAAGGGGATGCTAATGGACCAACTTTCTGTCTATCGTAGATTAAAAGATCCGCGGTGATATATAACTTTTCGCCTCCACCGACGAGCTACCCCCAAATTTCAAGATAGATATTGTGTGTGTCGTCCCCCCCCCCTCCGCTTACTAAACCAGATACGAATTTTTTTTTCCCTCTCTCTGCCTTTCCCAGGGACAGCGCCGCAGCAAAGTTTGTGCAGCAGTGGCAATCCACTTGAAAAGATGTTGACGCTAGGTGGCAAAAGTAATGTACAGTTCAATCTAGCGTTGCTGCTGCCCCCGTCCCCCTCTCCCCCCCCCGCTCCCCGCTGCAGAGGCCGGGCACCGCGGGGGCGGGTGGCCCGTCCTCCGGGGAGCCACCGCCCGCTCCGCGCCCTCCCGGGCCGCTGCCCTGCGCCCTCGCACGGTGCCTGCGGGATCGCTGCTCCCCTCTCTGCCCAGATGTAACTCCGGGGTAAAAAAAAAACCCAAACAAACCAAACATTCCTGTGCATTTAAGCTTTAGTTTAAGGATCTGGGGGCAGTGGGAGGTGAAAAGAAAAGTACTTGAGTGTAGGTGGCTCGTTCGACCACAATGAGATGTAAAAGATGCGTGCGTTGAGCAGTGAATCGTTGCAAAAGTCTGGATGCTTAAGTAAGTACCAAGGGTATCTGCCTGGGTTTGGGGTAGTTGCCACAAACCCCCAGTAAATGAACGTGGGCAGCTCCGGTCCTGGAACAGCTAGGAAAAGCTGGGCTGAATGAACTCATTAGTGATTTTCTTTTAATTGGTACTACCCAATGCTTTTACTTTAAAAGCATTTTTTTTCTAGCGAATTGTAAGATAATTTGTGATCAAGACATCTGCTTCAATGAAAGTCACATTTTGCCATGCAAATGCACGTTTCAACCCAATAAAGTCGCCATAATAAGGCTTTTAGCACGGCATACCTACAGTGAGGTTATTGTAGCCAAATCCTCTCCTTTTGCACACAAGCTTAATCTGTGCTGAAATGATCTGTTACAATTAAAATGACATTTACAGAGACAGTTACACCTTGCATCCTAATGAATCCGCCTGTGCCTACCGAAGGTGTTTAAACAGAGGGCCCGAACAAAGTGGCAAACCCCGCTTCGAGTGACATGCTAGAGTCGCCCTCCAACTTTTATCCCCCGCTTCCATCCGTCATTAAGAAACTGCTCAAATGGTAATCATCTCTATCCCTCTTTCACCGCACCAGTAAACTCCTTTCCGTGTTTTTAAGATCAAAACAAAAGTTCTAGTGTCTGATGGATATGTAAAAAAATAATAAGGTGACGGTTGGTGTAAAGTTGGGTTGGTTTTTTTTTTTTTTACGGAGGGGGGAAGTGCTGGAAAGGATTTCTTTAAAAAATGTGGGGACATTGTTGTAGAGGCAGTAGCGTGCGCCGAGGGGAGCTCTTTCTCTCCCTCGCATTGTGCAGGGAGCAGGTGCTGTCTACATTACCATACAGCTGAGAGCACAAAGAGCTAACTGATTCAGCCCTCACACAATAACAAACGGCCTTAATGACAGCCACGCGAACGACACACACCAAACTCACTTTTTACTAAGCTGAAGGAGGAAAAAAGAGAGAGAGGGAGAGGTTGTTGATGATGATGATAATAATCATAGAGGGGTGCGGGACGCGGGCGGAGCGGGTGGCTCTCTCCGGCAGAGGCGGTGGCGGGGACGGGACCCGCGAAGCCCGGCAGACGGGTCCCCTCCACGGGTCCCCCCCCTCCGCCGAACTGCCCGCGCCCTCCCCCGCCGCCAAGACCCCCGGGGACCCCGCTTCCCTCCGGCGGCAGGATAAGCGCTGGGAGCGGAGCGGAGGGAAGAGCCCGTCCGGCTCGATGCGAGCAAATTCGTTCCCTCCCTCCCCGGTTATCCCGGTTTCGTCAGGGGAAATGCGGTGTGAATTTCAAGGGATCAGATTCCCCTCGCTGCGGCTCGCTGGCTCCCACCTCCCTCGTCCCTTTAAAGCCGAAGATGCCCCTTGGAAGTGGTCATGATCACCGAGTTACTTCTTGGGGGGCACGGCGGTTGCTTTGCACGTTTCCAGAGGTAATTACAACCCGGCGGGCCCCGGGGTTGTTTTCTCGCCGGAGCGTGTTGCGCTGCCTCTCTCCGGTGCAGAGGGGGGTGTCACCCTCTCCCCGGAGCAGAAGGGGGATTCTTGCGGTTACCAAATTTGCAGGAATGTAAATGAGCACGTTTTGTGAGCGCGGAGGGGAGGGGGAGGAGGGTTGCACATTTTACAGCTCACTGACCATTTGGCGATCCATTGAGAGGAGGGTTTGGAAAAGTGTCTCCTTTGTGACAGCTCTAGCCAGATTGGGGGGCTGCTCATTTGCATCTCATTAGGCATGCAGGCGGCCGGCGGGATATAAGGGAGGCAGGCGACCAAGGAGAGGCAGATCCTTAGCGCTTCACCCTCGGAGAGAGCCGCTGAGCCGCGGCGCAGAGCGGAGCCGAGCCGAGCAGAGCAGGCACCCCCCTTCCCCTCCCCCGTAGGAGCACACCCGGACACGCTCAGTGCCCTGCTATTGAGACACGAGCTTATTTTTGTTGGCTGGGATTCCTCTAAAAACAAAAGTAAGCCCACAACAAGGAAAGAGAGCTTCGCTGCTTTTGCAATTAAAAAAGAAAAAAAAAGAAGATCAAGACTCCGACGTGACCTGCCCACCGCCGCTGCCGTTTGACACCCAGCAGCCCCGACGTGCGCAGGGGGAGCGCAGCCGCGCAGAGCCGCGCAGAGCCGCTCCCGCATCTCACCGCACCGGGAACTACTGCCGCTGCCGCCTCGTCCGCCGCTGCCTCTGCAGGGATTGCCAGATCGCCGATTTTTAATCTTCCTCGGGAAGTCTTTTCTCTGCCTCTGTTGGGAATTAAGTTGTTTTTATTTTTTTTAATTTTTTTTTCTTCCTGGAGAAAAGGAGGAGCATCGTGGATTGGGAAGGAAAAAGAGTTTAGCAGATTAATCTTAACTTTTTTTTCCCTTTTTTTTACCCCCTTTCTTTTTTTTTGCCATTCGAAAGAGCTGTCAGTCGTCGACAGGCTACACTTAGAGATATCGACAGAAGGGGAAAAAAAAAGTCAGAGACACTCCTGAAAGAAGGAGACCGTGACACTAACTCTTCCAGCTCTGCTGGGGCGAGGGGCTTTGGCCGCTGTGTTTTTCCCTTTCCCCCGAGAGACACTTTCCCCCTTTCCCCTCTGACGAGAAGACAAGGGGGAGGAAAGCGAGGGCACCAGAGCTGCCCCTCCAAAATGGGAGGTCGGTTCCTGCTGACGCTCGCCCTCCTCTCGGTGCTGCTCAGCCGCTGCCAAGTAAGTGCCCGCGGAGTGGGGGGCAGCAATACCCGCGGTGGTCCCTGCACTGGGGGTCCCGCGGGGGTGCCGAGGACTGTCGCTGCCGGGACAAGCGGGGAGAGGTGGCGGGGAGGGGGTGTTAGTCCCGCGGGTGCCCGGCGGGGATGGGGTCGGGCCGTAGCGGGGAGCGGGGCTGCTCGGCGGGCTGACGGCCGCTGTCCCTGCTGTCCCCCGCAGGTCGGCTGCTCCGGGGTCTTCGAGCTGAAGCTGCAGGAGTTTGTCAATAAGAAGGGGCTGCTCAGCAACCGCAACTGCTGCCGCGGGGGCGGCCCCGGGGGCGGCGGGCTGCAGCAGTGCGACTGCAAGACATTCTTCCGCGTCTGCCTCAAGCACTACCAGGCCAGCGTCACCCCCGAGCCCCCCTGCACCTACGGCAGCGCTATCACCCCCGTCCTCGGCGCCAACTCCTTCAGCGTCCCCGACGGCGCGGGCGGCGCCGACCCCGCCTTCAGCAACCCCATCCGCTTCCCCTTCGGCTTCACCTGGCCTGTAAGTGCGGGGGGGGAGGCACGGCTGGGGGCGGCCCACATCCCATCCCCATCCCCATCCCCATCCTCATCCCCATCCCATCCTGCCCCAGCCAGGCGAATACTCATCAGAGGGGCCGCCGATCCCCCGAGAGTGTCTTGGGGGGCGGGGGGGTGGGGTGTGAGTTACCTCTGGGGCCTGGGGGAGCTGCCTCCTGGCCCTGCCCTCTCTCACACTCACCCGGGGGGTTGTCTCTGCTTCTTTCCCCAGGGCACCTTCTCACTCATCATTGAGGCTCTGCATACGGACTCGCCTGACGACCTCACCACAGGTAACTGTCCTGAAACAGACACTTCCCTAGAATAATCCCAGCCCTGTGGCCCCACTCAGCCCCTCTCTCTGTGGCGTGCAGTGCATTCCCCTCATCCCATCCCTGCTCCTCTTCGGAAGACCATGGGAAGAGAGGCCAACCTGTTGGCACACAGCCTTATCATCTTGCATCTGCGGTTCCCCTCCCACCAGAGATCCCCAGTTGAGCATCTTCCTACACCCCTGCCTGCTTCGGGCTCCCTAATCATGCCTCTCCTCTGTCACACAGAAAACCCGGAGCGCCTCATCAGCCGCCTGGCCACCCAGAGGCACTTGGCCGTGGGCGAAGAGTGGTCCCAGGACCTGCACAGCAGTGGCCGCACTGACCTCAAGTACTCCTATCGCTTTGTGTGCGATGAGCACTACTATGGAGAAGGCTGCTCTGTCTTCTGCCGTCCCCGGGACGATGCCTTTGGTCACTTCACTTGTGGAGAGCGTGGCGAGAAAGTCTGCAATCCAGGCTGGAAAGGCCAGTACTGTACTGACCGTGAGTGTCCACCTTCTTGTCTTCCTGGGGACTCGTTGCAGCAGTGTCCCCTGAGTTCTCGGGGGCTGTTTCTCTTACATCAGGGGAGAGGGGGAGAAGAGGAACTAAGATACAGTGGGTGGAAGTCTGGCACTGTGTCCAGGATTTACTGGTGCGGGGAACAAGAGCTCTTCAGCATTAGCACAGAAAGTTAATGCAGACAGCCCCTCCTCAAGCTAATAAATTACCAGTACCAGCATCACAGTCTTGCTCATTTGGTGTAGGCATCAAATCTGATTGCAAAATGTCCCGCAGTTGCTTGAGAATTTATTAAAATATATCAGGACTACTTTTTATACCTATCCACCCCTTCAACCGTGGTACACTGATATCATAATCTACAGGGTACCTGGCTTCAGGAGAGTGAGCTAGGCTTTGGCAACATCCATGCAGCAGCCCTATTGGTAGGCTTGTTATAGTCTGATGTCTTGCCACCTTGTATTGAGAAAAGTATTGGGAGGTCCAAGATATTCTCTGTGTGGCCTCTAAACCATACATTTCTCATTTGGGGTACTCATCAACTGCCACTAACAGAGATTGTTCCACAAGAACATTCAACTTCTTCCCCATCTCTCTTCTGTGCCACTGCCACTTTATTACTGATAATAAAGTAGTCAGGGACATGAGTTTTAAAGTATGCCTGAGCTTGAAGTTGTTGAGGAATGTGGTGTGTTGATACAGCAGGAAGAGCTGGGACAGTGAGCAGGTCATAGTCGTAGTCAGGGATGTCAGGTACCTGCAGCTTTGTACAAGATTACCATCCTTTGGAGATAGATAGCACTCAGGTGCACGCAGAGCTCCTGCTGCAGCGTGTGATGGCATTCCCTGTTTGTGTGTGTACACGGATCTGAAGTACGCTGGCAGATGACGTACTGGGTGAGTGCTCCCCTCCAGTCATCAAAGAGCTAGGCAGGCAGGGAGAAAACAGTTACAGGCTGTAAAGCAGCCTCTCAGTTTTCTTCTTGTGTTTTTGTTTTTCTTAAAGCCCACTTACACTGTGGTCTCAGCTGAGCTGCTATCAAATGAGGCCAGATTAATTATTTGCACTATTAGTGACTGCTAGATGCTTTTGGCAGTTTATGGTCCAATGTTGCACAATAAACAGCAGGCTGAGGGGCTCGCATTTCCTTTGGTAATGCTTTAAATAGAAACTACAAACTTTCCCGTGATCAAAAGTGCCTAGCCCAGTTGTGTCAAGGGGTGGGGAAAAAGGAAGCGTTTTGATAATGAACTCTTTCGGAGTTGTCAGCACTTTTGGATGCCTGTACGTTGCTGCTATTCCCATAGCAAAGTAGAAGGCTATCTGTCTTTGAGTCGTTATGTAGGCTCTTCACTCTGCTTTCCCTCTCAGAAAAAAAAAAAAACACAAACAGCGATGCAAACCTACTAGGCAGGGGAGATCTGTTTATGTGTGCATGCAAAAAGCATGTTTTGCCAGTTAGTGAGCAGAACTGCCAGTCGCAGATTGCTTCCCGTTGCCTTGCCCCCAGCTCCATTCTTTCCAACTTGGAGGCGATCTGATTATCAGCACCGATTCTTTCTTTCTGATTCTTTCTTTCTTTTTCTTCCCCCCCACCCCCTGCCCCGCCTTCCCCTCGCATGCCATTGTCTCTGGCTGGCTTTGTTGAATTAAAACTTTGCAGTGCCTGCTTAATGAGTNTTTTTGCAGCGAAATCACGCGCGTGCCATAGATTAGCCGTGGGCAGGGATAGACTGCCTGGCCGCCGGCCGCCGGCCCCATTGGCTCCGGGGCTGGGGTATTGTTGCAGTGGGGCAGCTGCTGGGAGAGAATAGACAATAGAGCAGCTGTCTTGCACTGGCACCCTGCACACCAGCTGTCCACTCTTATCTGCACACACACTTTCGGGGGATATTAAGAGGTGGAGCTGTGTGCATAGAATTGGAAAAAAGGACTTCTGACCCTCACTGGGAAGGGAAGGGGGGTGAGGGGCTGTGGGGAAGGGAGCAATTGTGAGCCTTCTTTTGTCTGTGTGCAACTGTATTAAGAAGAATGCTCATCCCTGGCGATAAGTAAAGTGCCCAGTTACGGGGCAAGATCAATACTCCTGCAGGCTCCAGAGATTAACTCGGCTGCATTTGACTGCCCCAACCTAGTAAAAAGGGGCTTGCTATCCACCCGCAAGGTGCTGTTGGGATGGGACTTGTAAAAGGGAGGCATTCGGCCCCGGTGCTGATGTCTCTCCCTGCTTGGTTTGTTTACAGCGATTTGTTTGCCTGGATGCGATGAGCAACACGGCTTTTGCGACAAACCTGGGGAATGCAAGTAAGTTTTCCACTCTCCTCCCATTCCCTTCTTTGTCTTTAATGATGTTCTGGTTTTAAATAAGCCATTGCTCATTTGAAGGGTCGGTTTAAATGCCTTCCTTCGTATTAGATGGCAATTTGAGATACCCAGGTGATGCCAGATCAAAGTATTAATCTACAAGTCAAACATCAGTGCCATTAATATTAACCTAACGAGTTTACAGTGCTGTGTGTAAGGTTTAGCTGTTTGTTATTAGAGTAAACAAATTAACTACTGGAACCATGTCTCTGTCTAAAGAAGTGGAAGAAATAGCTGGGACTGATGAAAGCTGATGCTACGGTTGGACTCGGTGACTTTCTCACATGAAGGATCACTGAGGGCTTTTGGAAACTTGATCCCTGGCATCAGTGTGTTTGCAGAGTTTGTGGTAGGGTTTCCAACTGTGAGAAATCTAAATCTGATGAGACTTTGTTGTTTGTTTTGTTTTTTTTTCAGATGCAGAGTGGGTTGGCAGGGGCGATATTGTGATGAGTGCATCCGATACCCAGGCTGCCTTCATGGTACCTGTCAGCAGCCGTGGCAGTGCAACTGTCAGGAAGGCTGGGGTGGCCTTTTCTGTAACCAGGGTGAGTTCTCCGTCCTTGCCTGAGTGTCTGTTTTAAAACGCAGAAAGCAAGTGGCTATTTCCAGCTCACCCACCCTGTGCTAGCTTTGCAAAGGAGCAAGTATCTTGACTGCTCTCTTTTTTGAAATAAATCTTTACAGACCTGAACTACTGTACCCACCACAAGCCCTGCAAGAATGGTGCCACATGCACCAACACCGGTCAGGGGAGCTACACTTGTTCTTGCCGACCTGGGTACACAGGCTCCAACTGTGAGATTGAAATCAATGAATGTGACGCCAACCCTTGCAAGAATGGTGGAAGCTGCACTGTAAGTTTGAGTTGCTTGTGCCATCTGAAACCCCAAGAGAAGAGTTAATGTCAGTTTGACTGATTATCAAAATCCCTTTTTGGCTTTTAAAGCAGCTTCAGATAAATATTTTGAACGTTTCTCATTTCTTCCCGCAGGACCTTGAGAACAGCTATTCCTGTACCTGCCCCCCGGGCTTCTACGGTAAAAACTGTGAGCTGAGCGCAATGACTTGCGCTGATGGACCATGCTTCAACGGTGGGCGATGCACTGACAACCCTGATGGGGGATACAGCTGCCGCTGCCCACTGGGTTACTCTGGGTTCAACTGTGAGAAGAAAATTGATTACTGCAGTTCCAGCCCTTGTGCTAATGGTAAGGACAAACATGCTACACCAACTGTCTAAGAGGAGACTGTGCAGTTACTCTGTCTTCTGGTCTGGAGTTCATAACAAGGCCCACTGATCAATCGTGGTCCATGTCATGTCCATAGTTAACTTGGTGGAGGAACTGTACTTTGTGGTTTGGGACAATTTTTCAAGGGGTGACTGTGGCCACGTAACTTGGCCTGAAGCTTCCTGCATAAAAATGTGGAGGATTATACTTATAAATGTTTTGCAAAGACTCTTTGAGGTCTGTGGATGCAAAATGCTATACAAGTGCCAAATATTATTACTTGTAGTCTGGTAACAGTAGTCTTTCTGTTTTGATTAAACTAGTGAAGACTTTCTTCGCTGCAGTCCTCCTCATTCATTGTCACTCAAACTCTGTAATGTGAGATTGTGACATTAACTTGATCTGGGCTAGCTTTGCTGTCCAAGCTGAGTGAAATGTCAAAAAGGGAATAGGATGGTGAATGAAAAGTAGATCTGATTAACAAATATCGTCCTTAAAAAAAAACCCTATACTTTTTATGGTGGATCAGACTTGGCAAAGGTTGAGCTAACCTCTCAAAAAGAAAGCTTTTATCGGCTGCTGGTTGTGATGGTCACCCTGAGAGCAGCAGGTGGGAGGCTGTCAGGTCTGGCTGCCCATCACTCAGTGCTCATCCCCCTTGATGTCTTGCAGGAGCCCAGTGCGTCGACCTGGGGAACTCCTACATATGCCAGTGCCAGGCTGGCTTCACGGGGAGACACTGTGATGATAACGTGGATGACTGTGCCTCCTCTCCCTGCGTCAATGGAGGGACTTGCCAGGATGGCATCAATGACTATTCCTGCACCTGCCCTCCAGGATACAACGGGAAGAACTGCAGCACCCCGGTGAGCAGATGCGAACACAACCCCTGTCACAACGGGGCCACCTGCCACGAAAGAAACAACCGCTATGTCTGTGAGTGTGCCCGGGGGTACGGCGGGCTCAACTGCCAGTTTTTGCTTCCTGAGCCGCCTCAGGGACCAGTCATCGTAGACTTCACCGAGAAGTACACAGAAGGCCAGAACTCCCAATTCCCCTGGATCGCCGTCTGTGCTGGGATTATTCTGGTCCTCATGATGTTGCTGGGGTGCGCTGCTGTGGTTGTCTGCGTCAGGCTCCGAGTGCAGAAGAGGCACCACCAGCCTGATGCCTGCAGGAGCGAGACTGAGACCATGAACAACCTGGCAAACTGCCAGCGTGAGAAGGACATTTCCATAAGTGTAATTGGTGCGACTCAGATTAAAAACACGAATAAGAAAGTAGACTTTCACAGTGATAACTCTGATAAAAATGGCTACAAAGTCAGATACCCATCAGTGGATTACAATTTGGTGCATGAACTCAAGAATGAGGACTCTGTTAAAGAGGAGCACAGCAAATGTGAAGCCAAGTGTGAAACGTATGATTCTGAGGCAGAGGAGAAAAGTGCAGTACAACTAAAGAGGTATCTCTCGCATCTAAGTGCAGGGGGAAGCTTGACTCTGAAGGGGGTATGTTTGTCTCATAGGTAGTGTTAAGCAACAGCCATATGACCTATGTTGTCTCTTTTTATCTTCAATAGTGATACTTCTGAAAGAAAACGACCAGATTCAGTATACTCCACTTCAAAGGACACGAAGTACCAGTCGGTGTATGTCATATCAGAAGAGAAAGATGAGTGCATCATAGCAACTGAGGTTAGTATACTGCCTGGCAGTTGGAACAGCAGAGAAAAATCTCGGTGCGCAACCCTCATCTAACACACGTCCGGGCAGCTGACTGTTTTCTGTGCTGCCACAGTGATCTGTACCTGTTGAAATCCAGCCAAGCTTGAGTTTGTCGTGCTGTGGATGTTGTAAAGACAAGCTCAGTGACTTGCTGCTGTTACGGGTATGATGCCTTTTGTAGGCAAAAGTACAATTATAGTGTGGGGGTGGTCTGCTGATCTACCCCTTAGTGCGCTTCATGCAGAGTCCGTTCTTTCCCGGTGCAGAGTCCTGACTCTCTGTAGCCTTACAGCCTTCTTCTTACTTTCCATTAACCTCTCCCGATCTCTGCTTGTGTTTTCTCTCACCAGGTGTAAACCAGAGGCGATATGGCAAGGTGGTTGTTCAGAACAATTTCAGAGGAGATGTGCCCCGATGAATGCTGCTGAAAGAGGAATGGGAGATAGATTCCTTCACTGACTGCTGCTGAGAAACTAAATTCAGGCTTGAGCTGGTTCTCTACTGAAGTTAGCAAAGTGACTGCAAAATAAAGAAACAAGATGGACATCAGGCAAGGGTCTGTGTTCAAGGATTACTGTTGCACTGCCTTTTACGAATTTTATCATTGCACTATGGTCAGTTGCTTTTCTATATATATTTAAATGAATGGACTTAATTACTACATAAGAAGCATGCACTGCCTGAAGTGTATATTTTGGATTCTTATGAGCCAGTCTTTTCTTGAATTAGAGACACAAACACTGCCTTTATTGTCTTTTTTGATACTAAAATGTGTTTTTACTAGGTGAGAAAAAGTGTGTTATTTTTTTGAATCTGTAAAAATATTTTCATGATAATTGTAAAGCTTGAGTATTTTGTGATGTTCATTTTTTTATAATTTAAATTTTTTTGGTAAATATGTACAAAGGCACTTCGGGTCTATGTGACTATATTTTTTTGTATATAAATGTATTTATGGAATATTGTGCAAATGTTATTTGAGTTTTTTTTACTGTTTTGTTAATGAAGAAATTCATTTTTAAAATATTTTTCCAAAATAAATATTATTAATGATAATCAGAGTGCTATGTTTATTCCATAACTGATGATAAACTAACTGACCCTTACCACCAGGCATCTGACAGGCTTTTGTGGACTCACGGGTGAATGGGGACCCATCACAGGGAGTGGGGAACAACTTGTTCTGTGTACACTCCCCCTTTTTTCCCCTCCTAACCTTCTGAACTGTTGACCCCATGGTTGTGCTCACTCTTACCCCAAAGGCAAATGTCTGTCAAAACCATGAGTAATGTTTGCTCAGTCACGTTGGGCTGTGTTTATATAAACACATTCGGCATCACTTCCCAAGAAAGTGCAACACGAGCGNAGGCAAAAGTACAATCGTAGTGTGGGGGTGGTCTGCTGATCTACCCCTTAGTGCGCTTCATGCAGAGTCCGTTCTTTCCCGGTGCAGAGTCCTGACTCTCTGTAGCCTTACAGCCTTCTTCTTACTTTCCATTAACCTCTCCCGATCTCTGCTTGTGTTTTCTCTCACCAGGTGTAAACCAGAGGCGATATGGCAAGGTGGTTGTTCAGAACAATTTCAGAGGAGATGTGCCCCGATGAATGCTGCTGAAAGAGGAATGGGAGATAGATTCCTTCACTGACTGCTGCTGAGAAACTAAATTCAGGCTTGAGCTGGTTCTCTACTGAAGTTAGCAAAGTGACTGCAAAATAAAGAAACAAGATGGACATCAGGCAAGGGTCTGTGTTCAAGGATTACTGTTGCACTGCCTTTTACGAATTTTATCATTGCACTATGGTCAGTTGCTTTTCTATATATATTTAAATGAATGGACTTAATTACTACATAAGAAGCATGCACTGCCTGAAGTGTATATTTTGGATTCTTATGAGCCAGTCTTTTCTTGAATTAGAGACACAAACACTGCCTTTATTGTCTTTTTTGATACTAAAATGTGTTTTTACTAGGTGAGAAAAAGTGTGTTATTTTTTTGAATCTGTAAAAATATTTTCATGATAATTGTAAAGCTTGAGTATTTTGTGATGTTCATTTTTTTATAATTTAAATTTTTTTGGTAAATATGTACAAAGGCACTTCGGGTCTATGTGACTATATTTTTTTGTATATAAATGTATTTATGGAATATTGTGCAAATGTTATTTGAGTTTTTTTTACTGTTTTGTTAATGAAGAAATTCATTTTTAAAATATTTTTCCAAAATAAATATTATTAATGATAATCAGAGTGCTATGTTTATTCCATAACTGATGATAAACTAACTGACCCTTACCACCAGGCATCTGACAGGCTTTTGTGGACTCACGGGTGAATGGGGACCCATCACAGGGAGTGGGGAACAACTTGTTCTGTGTACACTCCCCCTTTTTTCCCCTCCTAACCTTCTGAACTGTTGACCCCATGGTTGTGCTCACTCTTACCCCAAAGGCAAATGTCTGTCAAAACCATGAGTAATGTTTGCTCAGTCACGTTGGGCTGTGTTTATATAAACACATTCGGCATCACTTCCCAAGAAAGTGCAACACGAGCGTGCTCCGTCGCAATCCAGATCCAGGGCTTGTCATGACTCAGCTCTTCATTTCTCACAACCTTGAACACTTGCCTGGAGCCCAGGAGAGTTTGGGACACCCAAGGCATGCCCATAAGGCTCCCCCAGCTCAGGCCCTTGATGCACACTCATGGGATGTGAGGTCCCCCAGTCACACCTGTGAGTGGGGTGGCACTTCCCTGCCTGGGAAAGGGTGACACTGAATTGACTGGTGGCCACAACTGACCTGACTATGGTGCCTGTCTAAAGTGTTAGTTGCATCTTTGGTTTCAGCTCTGCCCCTGGTGCCTGCTGCCTTCATGCTGGGACAGGGTGTTGTCCCATCCCCTGGCTTGGCCCCGATGCTCAGGCAATATCCCCAGTTTATTTTGCCCTAACTCTAGCTCTCCTTCAGGTTGTGCTGCATGTTATAACAGAAATAGGCAAAGTGTTCTTCTGCTTCAGGAAGAAGAGGAAAATCTAGGAAAGAATTTTTTTTTTTAATCCATTAAAGCTGAACCCACCCCAGTCATTATGGGCCACCTCTTGTATCTTCTGGGAGCTGATGAAAATACTCTGTTCTCATTGCCTTCAGGGGAGGAGAATGCTATCCCAAATAATGGGTTAGCAGATATAATCAAGCAATTATTGCAGCTAGTGATCTATAAGTATATATGTGCTTCCTGTGTTTTAGTGTATGTAGGTATGTGAACCACTGGAACTGCAGTTTGGTGTGAGATCAATGCAAAGATCACACTGACTGCAGAGGCTTGTACCTTTATAAAGCCCCCTTGCTAAGCCAAACTTTAGACAAGATCTACTGACTCACTTTTCATGAAGTGATTTGATAGGGTAATCCTCTTCATTTATCCCGAAGTGTCTTTCTAGGAAAAGTTTTCATGAGGAGAGTGATGTGAGGTATTAAAAACCAGCCTGTCAGTGATGGTCTGAACAGCATTTTCAACCTGAGCAGTAACATAACAACCTGCCAATAACCAGTCAATGCATCATGTATTAAACAGGGCAGGACGGTGTGTATGGCAGCAGGTGTTCAGAGCAACATAATCTCACGGATTAGACAAACAAGTCAGCTTTGTTAGGTTTTATTGCCTGCCGTCCCTGTCGCCAAGTTGCTTTTTAACCTTGGGTAAATCACTTTTTTTCTTTCTGTTTCCTCTTCTTCTCTAGCTTTTTGGAGCAGGCTGGTCTCTTATGATGTACTGCACTTTGGATGGTCAGTGCCATGGTCTCCACTGGGCCCTCTTCGTGCTGCTTCTGTAGGAACAGCAGTCATGAATGGAAGGTCCTTGACAGCTGAGTGCCTCTGCACCATCAGGTCTTCAGTGCTACCACAAGCACTACTTCAATATGGGTCAGGTAAAGGTCTGGAAAAGCATGCAGCTCCTTGCTGTTGTAAGGACAGCACTGGAATCTGCCTAACTTCGCTTGAAAACAGAACAGCTTGGGAAAGCTCAGTTTGTCCCAGTGTGATAATTGCCAGAAGTGCCAACCTTGGTGAGCGAGGGAAAATTAACTGTGGGCAAAGAGAAGGGCATGGTCTTGTGCTTCTGGAGCACCTTCTGAAGTGATGGCTACGCAGATGAGCTCAACGGCTTCTTCTGTGTCTGTCTTGAGTGGGGCCGGGGCTCCCCACCAAGTGCAGGATTTATTTCTTGTACAGGACTGCTAAGTCCCCCAGACCAGGGTGTGTGTTCATGCTGGGCCTCCCAGGGAGCACAGCAGGCTGAGGGGTGCAGTGCGGAGAACTGGGTCCACGCTCCTCTCCTTTCGTACCTCACAGAATCACAGAGTCACAGAATCACAGAATGTTAGGGATTGGAAGGGACCTCGAAAGAGCATCTAGTCCAATCCCCCTGCCGGAGCAGGAACACCTAGATCAGATCACACAGGAACGCATCCAGGCGGGCTTTGAATGTCTCCAGAGAAGGAGACTCCACCACCTCTCTGGGCAGCCTGTTCCAGTGCTCTGTCACCCTCACTGGAAAGAAGTTTTTTCTCATGTTCAAGTGGAACCTCCTGTGTTCCAGCTTGAACCCATTGCCCCTTGTCCTATCACTGGATGTCACAGAGAAGAGCCTGGCTCCATCCTCCTGACACTCACCCTTCATATATTTATAAACATTAATTAGGTCACCCCTCAGTCTCCTCTTTTCCAAGCTACCTGGGCCTTTCTGGGGAATAAGAAAAGGATGATGTGGGCCGTGGGTGAAAGTTGTGCACGTGTTTGCTTGAGAGAGGAAGGCGGCCGAGGCAGGTGCCGAGCTGTGGTGCAGGTGGTGCCGGCCGCGGGCGAGGGGCAGCGCAGGTGCCGGCCTCGGCCCCGCCAGGCCAGTGCTCGCCTGAGGACGGGAGCTCTGCTGCCAAAAAGTGGCAGGAACCTCCCTGTCAGCAGGGTCTCCGAAAGGCCTCCTTGGTCTAAAATGAGAGGAGAGCCTGCGTGGGGAGGCCATTTAGCCAGGACAGCTGAGAATTCAGGGCCTGATCCAAAGCCCATTAAAATTAATGGAAAGGCTCCAACGAGCTGCAGGGACATGTGGCACTGTGCCTCTCCTGACACAGCACATCTCTGGCTCTCCCCAGGGGAGCTGCACGTACGGATGTAGTGTGTGTCCCCGCGGGAGGGGACATAAGAGCCCATGGCTGGTCTAGCTGCGTCTGCCCCCTGGGTGGCTCATCCCCCCGGTGCCAGCCCCACATGCTATGCCAGGACCACAGGGGCTGGCTGGGGTTCCTCCTCAGGCTGATGCTGCAGCTCTGTTCTTCCATTTCCCTGCTTTGACCTGTGACATCTCCTCCTCTCCACCCTGCAGCAGCCAGGAGAGGTTTGTTCAGTGCCAGGTCTCAGCTGAACGGCTGGAGAGGCTGCAAACCTGTTTCTCTGAGGCAAGCAGCAAAGTATTTTGCAGGTTGTCATGGACAGGACACATCAGGATCATAGAGGCACTGAGACCGCTGGGGAGGGTTAGCTGCAGGGAGGTATTAGCTGCCCTGTTTGTGGAAAGGGGCTTTTTAAATGAGGCATGTCACAGCTTTCAAAAAGTAGGAAGATTTGGGTTCAGCCAGCGTGTCTTAGGTTTAATTGCAAGACACGGGTTTATAAATTGCTTTAAATTGATATTTGTGCTTACTTTGTACACAGACCAGGAGGATGGCTTGGGTGTCAGGAAACTTGGGTACTATTCCTGGCTCCACCACAGACCTGATGTGTATCCTTGGGAGAGGAAGGATGGTCTTGTGGTCAAGGCACTGTGGAACAACTCAGGCGGGCCCCCTTCTATTTCCAGTGCTCCCTCCAGACTTCCTGCGCAACCTTGGACCTGTGTCACTTAATCTTTCCAGGGCCTTAGGAAAATGGGGGCCTCCTGGTTGTGCTAAGAGGGAGAAGGTCATTTGTGCTTCTGGGAGGATACTGTGGTGGTGGGGAAGGTTAAAATACCCTCCAGGGCAAGTAAGGCTATTTCCTATCTCTGCACATCAGATTGCTTGTCTGTGAGATGCTTGCATGGAATAAAGACCCCTATCACAACGGAAACATCCATCATCTCAGAGAGGACACTCAAACCCTGTACTGGCAGCAAGGAGACAAACTGGCAGGGAGAGAGAGGCAGCTCCGGCAGTGGTGTAAATGTGTGCAGGGGGGACATGATGTAGCTGTGTGCCCATGGCCCAGAAAGGATGCCACACATAGCAGCGTTAACCTGAGGGGCTATGGTGTCATCAGTCCCCTCTCACACATCAGCACCTGTAATCAAAGTCTGTAGCTAGCTGGCTTTCTACTGTAGCAGACTCTTTTCTAGCAAAACCATTTTTCAGGTAGAGATACAGATTAAACTTGGCTTGGGACTACGGAGGACAAGGAGGAAAGCTGCATAAACGATACAGATGGGAATCTCTGCTGACAGATCCTGGGAAACCTTCCTATTGTTATGGCTTAACATCCACAGTCATACATTTCAAAGAAAATGAGCTGAGAACTACTTCTCCTAGGCCAAATCCTAACCTGAGTAGTGATCTCTCATGATGCTTGGTATCTGGTTGTGTCAGACACATAAGGAGCCTCTCTCTTTCCTTCCCTTCCCTCGAGCCACTTTTTTCACCTGGCTGTTAAGACCTGCATCTCTGACTGTGCAAGTCTGATAAATCAAGAGCCTGTCTGGAAAAGACCTGATGTGCACTACAGGGCTGATTTTCAGATGAAACATGGGTCCTTCTGCTGTGAAAACATGATGGCTGATCCTGCTGCTTGCGGTGAGGCAGAGGTGCACAGCAGACCCACTCTTGTGCAGGGTCTGCTGCCTGCTAAGCGGGGCAGGGAGGTGGGGGACAGGGAGGTCACGGTGTCCTCGTGGCAGGGTGGTTTTTTCTTTTAGAAAGAGAAATCCCTGGTCTTTTCTCCTGGTGCTGAGGCCTCATTCCTGCACCAATAAATTCAGCACTGCCGGCACTGCTTTCTGGCCCTGCAGCCAGTTGGTATGGAGTGGTCTGCATCCACAGTGTCAAACTGGCTGCTTCCATCCACACTGCCTGTGGGCAACACCTCCTGCTCTGTGCCTGGGAACAGTCTGGGACACTGCTGACTGTGGGGGCAAAAGCATGTCAGGGGCCACTGTAGCAACGCAACGATGCAGATGGTTGTGCTCCAGAGACCAGAAGCTGCTTAATTTCCCAGCACAGATGTATCCAGAGCATCTTAGTGCCATGTTCAGGAATGCCTTACTCCTTGGCAGACATGAGGAATGCTATGTGTCAGCTGTGGGGGTAACTGTGAGGGTCAGTGCAGACTCATGTCACCTGCTGGGGCAATGATATAAAATGGTATAACTTACTTTAAAGCCTGCTTTATGCATGGGTTATATATGACCAGGTTGATTTTTTTTTATGGTATAAAACTATACCAGCTGAACGGCCAGTGTGGATGGAGCTACATTGAAAGAAAGGTCACATATATCAATGCAGACACCTCCCCTTGTTTATTTATCTAAACCGCACTAGTGAAAGCAACTTTATACCCCTGTGTTCTCCAGAGCATGTCTGTGCACCTATAAAGATGCAGGTATAATTCAGAAAATAGCTGGCTGCTCGGACAAGGCTTGAGTGCTTACAGCTGCATGGGTTCAGGACTGCTAGTTAGTGCCTGTATCTCCACAGTGCAATTTCCCAGGGTGCCGAAGGCTGAGCAGGAGAAAGGATCAGGATGGGGGTGTCCTATGTTCTCTTTCGTAACATAAAACTGGAACTTTGTGAGGACAGCACTTTCTGTGGGAAAGAACAGAGCAGACAGACAACTCTGACCAGCCCTTAGCACAGGGAGGACATGTGCTGCAGAGCCATTTCTGCACCCAGCTCCCACTGCTGCCAGGATGTTTGTGCTGGAGGCAGTTGATGATCATTTCTAATCAGAATTTTTACCTAGGAGAAAATTATGTTTATCCACAACACTTTGAAGTCAATATTTTTATCAACGATATTTACAGCAAGGAAACTTTTTTGGCAACGGTAAACTGAAATACCCTCTTGAAAAACTCCTATGGGTTTCACTTTTTTTGTGAAGCAAAATAACAAGTAAGTGTTTCCTGGCAAACAGCAAACTAGCTTAAAGCTCGACTCACTTTAACAAACAAAAAACCCCCCAAACCAACACAAAAATTATTTGGGAATTTTATCTCTTTAAAAAGTTGTATATTTTCCTCTTGATTTTGCTGTAGAACATGAACATCTTTAAAGGTACGTTCTCCCTCTCATCCCATTTTCTGGCTCAAAGTAGCACTTGGTTGCCTTAGGAAGGTTGTATTTAACAAAAGCAAACTGTAGGATTTGGCCATATGTCAGAAAATACTTTTAATGGTAACGTGCACAAGGGAAAACTGGTATCCTCAAGAACAACTAATTACATGTGGCACAAAGTATTATGAGATATGAACTTCCATCATAAAAGGCTAATACTTTACTATTAACATAAATACGTTATACCTCTTCAGAAGGTTTTCAACAGGCATAGAGTCAAAATACCTCATCTGCATTTAAAATAAAAATTGTACAGAGGAGAATCAGGCCTCCAACACTTGCATCCAAATTCTGGATCCAAGATAATTTGACTTATTACTTCCATGCTTTACTTTTCAAGGCACTAAGAGATTTTCTTTTAAGAGGTTTTCCATAGTTGCAAACATGGGTATTTACAAAGGCCACCTGTCTGAAAAATGTAAGGCCCTTGCTTCAGTCTGGTTTTACCTTGTTTTGAATCAAAGGGCCCGTGGAATTCTCCATTGCCCCACAGTGGTGATGGTTTGGCACAGCTGCTGCCGCAATTGCAGGCGTCTTTGGAAAAGTCAGATGCCCAGTGCTCTCGCTCAAAGAGAGCAGGATTGTTCAGAGCAAAAACCTACATGGAACAACTACATATTGTGCTTGTTGTAGCCTGTATCTTAATTTTCTTTCTTTCTTTCTGTATCAGTTTAAAGAAAGGAACCGTGAAAAATGTATGATGTTGTGTAAGCTCTTCTAATTGACTTCAGGAAGTGTTATCTGGAATGGCAGTTGTGAGCACACAAACTCAGCAGACTTATCTGCGTTATCTAATTACCAGACTATAAAGTTCTGCTGACATTTCCTTTATTTAACTACAATACATTACTTTCTTTATCTATCTGTATTAAAGAAACAATGTTCTCCTAAATCCAACCTCATGCATGCTTTTTACTAAAACAATGTTATAAACCCCAAGATGAAAAGAAATGTTGCCACAACTTCAGCACTCCTAAATGAAAACAGTGGCTTTGAGATGAAAAGTGTTATCTGATGGTTGTAGGAAACCACTACAAATCCCAATGTTTAAACTGTGAATATGCATGAAACGGTTTTGACTGATATTTATTAAGCAAAAATGAGAGAGCTGGAAAAAGGAAAAAAAGAGCAGCAGTATTACTGGTCTGCTTGCATTTCTTCACTGCTGCTGATGCGTTTGCCTACGTGTAGAAATACAGAATAATTGAATCATAGAATCATTTAGACTGAAAAAGACCCTTAAGATCATCAAGTCAAATTGTAAACCTAACACTGCCAACTCCACAACTAAACCATGTCCCTAAGCACCACATCTACATGTCTTTTATATTATATATTAGTGTTTACCAAAAGGTTTTCAAACTAGGATTGCCAGAGACACCTGGACTTTCAGGGCTCGCTTCTGCACATGCTGGAAAGCAGGACTTCCCACACCGAGCTTTGGCACTGTCAGCCTGCAGGTAATGGATATAAAGGAACGGTGCCTCTAAACGATGCTTGTTGCTGTTGGATCTCCCCTATCTTCTGCTACAAGAAAAGAGGTTTGGGTGTCTCCTGCACAGGGAAGGGAAGGGGCAAGAGGCAGCCAACGGCTTTTGTGGGAAGAGGTAAGCCAGGGCATCATTTTGCCTGGAGAACCCCCCCCCCCTCCAGATGGTGGTGGGGAGCTGGGTGGGTCACAGAGCCATGCTGGCAAGGGAAGGCAGGTGAAGAACCTCCTCACCAGCTCCACAGGTGACCCCAGCTGGGCTTGCTCTGAGCAGGGAGATGGAAGCTCTGACAGAAGATAAAACTGACACAGAAACCTTACAGCACCTGTAGCACTGAAATCTCAGCTTCTAAGCCCTCTGAGTTTCCATTTGCCTCAGTGAGAATTAAGCATAGGGGGGGGCTGTGGTGGCTGGGAATCCTTCAGCACCTGTACACACCCCACAGTCACTGTCTGCCCCTGCCTCTGTAGCCAATTAACCAGGGCACACCAAAGAGTAGAGACTGCACAAGTATTAAGCAAAAGATATGGGACTTTCAGGGCTTTTTAATCCTACGTTTAGAATAAAGAAAGAACTCAGAAGTGAAAAAGAAAAGCTGTGATACCACGCTGCAGTAAGCTGTAAACATACCTTGTCGATCAAACATAGCCACTGAGTTCTGGGGATGTTCCACAGAGAGCAGCATGTTCAGATGGAAAAGATACTCATTTCTGTCAGAAATGCTAAAGGAAGTGTTAATGACGGGAATAAATAACAGGTGCTGGGAGCAGCTGTTACTGATTAATGACTTGTCTTTTTTTTTTTTTTTTTTTTTTNTTTTTTTTTTAAATAGGTTTTCTGTTGGGGGAATCAGAAGTTTTCAGTAATGCTCCATTGTCAGATATTTGAGGAATGTTTTTTCCTTTTTCTAATAAAGAGCTTCCCCCATTATTTCTAAGACAAAACAAATTCAAGAATCAAGCTAAAGTAATATTTGAGTTTCAGACCATCAATGGTTGAGGAAAATCCAAATTATAATGCTTTTCACCAGCACAAATAAACTTACTTTCTTTCCTTTCTTTCTATCTATCCATTTCCATCTTGTGCTCTCCTTCTTCCTGTTTTTTTCTCTCTTTACCTCTCCACCTCCTTCTTGCTGTTTACCTGAGATACCTGGAGATGGTGGAATTAATGCCATGTATATTTGGCCCTGAAGTTGTCTTTTTGTAAGCATATGAGGGATTATGAGATTGAACGTTACAGGAAAGACTGGCTCTGTTACCATTTTTTAATGGTGAAGTAATTTAAAGTCATTGAGGACAGCTCAGTGAAAACATCTGCTTTGTGCCTTGAGGCCATCAGTGAAGCAAACAAAATCGTGTGATGGAAAACAATATGGAAAATTCAGTAATACCTATAATTAATTTTTATTTAATAATTTAATTTTTATATATATCTAAACCCACGTCAGAAACAATGGCAAATACCACAGTATCCCATTTTTCAGCACAAAAATGAAGGCACAGAGGCTGCTATCCTATCTCCTTTGAAGTCAACGGCAATGCTGGTATTGACTCAGATGGAGCTAGGATTTCTTACAGAAATCTACGTCACCCAAGACTGCCTTTCCAGTAGTCTAGAGCCCCATTTCCCTGCATCGTAAAATTAACAAAAAGCCACAATCAGTTCCTGTCCCTGCATGTCAAATCAGGTAGGGTCAAAACTGAATGGACTGCAGAGATTGACAGTGGAGGTGACAAGGCAGAAGGAAAGGCTTCCATGTCATGATAAAATGCTAGGATTTCCTTACTAAAGGGCAGGTAAAGATGGAACGTAACAATGCATGGAACAGTGAATTGGCTTCTACTTGCTTGCTGGAAAAGGCTGAAATAAGAGGACTTGAAACTACAACATGTAGTTCACCAGTGGAATTTAGTGCCTATGAAGAACTCTGATGTAATTTCAGGAGTTTAGCATGCTTCTGAAAAGCATTGCTGTTCATATCAATACTGAGGATCTCTACAGCTACATTAGAGACAACAAGTAATAGAATATAAGCCTTAATGTGCTGAAGCATAACATTACCATACCTGGGACATGTCATGTGTTACATATTCTTCCAAGGCTAGTTGCTGTCCTTACTGTTCATTAAAAATCTTTGCCTCTTTCTTTTAAAGTGACTATTTAAAACCATCACAAAAGACAAGATGCAGTATTAAATAAATACAGTGATTCGTTCTGTTTAGAGACAGAGCTGAAGGGAAGGGTTGAGATTTGCTTACCCACTGTTTGGGAGTTTTCAGAAACTCTGAGTTATCTTCATCTGATCTTGGTTTTTCATTCATCTGAAGATAATGTTAAAAATAATGCTATTATGCTATGACTTTCATGTACAGAGCTCCTTAATTATCTTTGCTCATATAAGGAAAACACACATTTTGCAACGGAGCGATAAGTGGGGAAGAACACAGACCTATACTGTACAACACCAGTTACCTATGACAGTTTTGAAGACGAAAGCAGATATAATTGTAAATATGAGGGGAAGAGGAGAAGGTTTTAGTTAGACAGAAGGTAATGGTCCTCATTGACAAGGGCCATTAGCTTGCAGCCTCTGAGGATAAACCAGCCGCAGCGGTGCCCGTCAAGTGCGGTTCCAGGTGGAGCAGAGCCACTTGCTGCACCACCACTGCTTCCTCCTGAGCCCTGCAACACCAGGGCTGTGTGTGGAGCAGTCCCACTGCAAACCTAATGCTGTCTTGTGCTCTTGGCCCATTTGCAAGATGTTGAGACTGTAGTTCAAGGTAGCACTGACACATGGCTACAGTCCCAAGCAATTTTAGAGCATCCATGCACAGCAGTCTCTTTTTATCATCCACCCACTGTATTTCTCATCTGTAACCACATCTAAGAACTTCTTTTCAGCTGACGTGACCAAAACAAAAAGTGTCTCTACATTTAGATTTGCTGATTGTTACGAACAAGCCACTTCACAGTGGCTCCAAGAAAACATCCTTGGCTAAAACAGTTTCTGAGAACATGAAATCCAACCTTAATGGATCTGTTTGGCTTTACATGCTAGTCATGACCAGCCCTGACTAGTTTAAAGATCTTCAAGAAGTATTCCCTCTGCCCAAAGAAATCCATTCCACAGTTTTCAGCATCCCCCTCTGACAGCCAGGATTTCAAATCCCTTTATCTGGAGACAAACAGAAAGAGTGTGCTTGTGGTGAATAATTTGAGCTGATATTCTTGCCAGCTGTTAAGGGACACATGCAAAAAAAAAAAAAAAAGTTAGTGACATCTGGTCAGCACTGATATTTCCTAACAGAAGTATTTGTTTCGGGGTGGGGAAGAGGCGGTGGGAGTAAAGAGAAATACCATCTCCGTACACCCCTTTTGCCCCCTTTTGAAAAGTGAAAGTGATAACATTGACCACAGCAACTGGAACAAAAATTGCGACTTACATCATGGGGAAACAGTGACATTACATTAGCCCATATTACACAATGGTTGAGCAGTTGCTTTCACACACTAAGCTTTCAACTTTAACTTTTTTTTCCCCTTAAGCTACACAATGGATTTTTTTGCTGAGTTGGAAAATATCAGGAGACAGGCAGAAAGCCTTCCTTTTGTTCCTTCGTCCTGCCGAGTACTTCATCATAAAGATTTTTTTCCCTTCTGTTCTGTTTTGCTTTCCCAACTTCCTTTCCCCTTTTTACCTTCCTCCACATTTTGTCAAATAAAAGTGACTAATTAACAGCATGACTTCTTTCCACCAAATTGTAAAACCACCTCCTTTAACTTCATAAAGATCGTAACACCGTGTGCTGGTTTGTTTTTGGGAAGTAGACTTGTAAACTACCTTCTAAGTGCTTTGCTTCAAGTGATGGCTTTCTTGGGCTTCAGACTGGAAGACAAGTTGACTTCAGTTCAAGAGTAACTTCAGCTCTCTCCTTCTCTTTTGGACCTTTTCACGGAAGTACACCCAGCTCAAATGAGTAGATAATAGAAATCCCAGAATGGAAACACATAAAAAAAAGTTGTTTCCTGGGGTCAACAAAGGACAGGAAAAGAGCCAACAATTACTTAAATAAACAGTATTCAGAGAAAACAAAAAAGAAAATCATGCCTGTACGAAATGAGAGAAGTGATGGTTTAAACCAACCCAGTGCTCATTCTGGGTTCAATACTGTTAGGGAAAAAAAAAAATCAAAACCAAATAAAACTAGGAGGGCACGTACTCTCAGAAAAACGTCCCATTCTCTCTTTTTCCCCCCACAATGATACTCTACTCTTGTATAACACTTTTTATCCTAAGAGCAGTAATGACTGCAAGGTGGACATTTCCTACGGATTAACGACTAGGTGAAGGTTAACAATTTTCTACTGCATCTCAAACCAACAGTTCCTCCTGACCTGTCAGGAACTCTTCAAAAATAATCCCTACACCTCAGCCATTGCCACTTATTAAGATTAGGAATAGAAGAGTGGTAGAATAATTGTGAGGTTTGTATCATATAGTTATCTTAGAAGAACCTTTGCGGAAAGAAAGTAGAGAGGTAAGTAGTGTCTTTAAGCTTCAAGAGAAAGATGCAACAGGGGGAATTCAGTATTTGCTTACTAATGAGTACTACTTACTGTAAACATGGCAAAAATCAACCATACCAGCAATCGTTTAAGAGGTTTCTGGCTTCTCAGAGAAACCACAGGGAAACTGCAGGGGAGAACATGCAAGCAAAATTGCCTTCCTGAGAGAAAATGCTTTGCCTTGATATCCAGAGTGCTCAGGGAAAAATCCAGGCCCTTACAAAGGCAGGTGATGTGTGAGTTTCAAGTGTGGGAAGCCCTTTGCTCCCCAGCACTGACAGAAGAAGCTGTCCTCTCAGAGTTTCCTGGCTGGTAAAACTTAATGTGCTTTTGCAGAAAGCAGTGTGAAAGCAGGAGACGGGAGTCAGGTCTCAGAGAAATCTGCGAGAACCGTGCGTCTGGCCCTTCTCTAATCCCTGTGTAAGGAAGGACAAGTGAGGACATGCTATTTATTTTCCTCATTCCTTTGGGCTGTGCCTCCTATATTTCCCTCTGTGCTTTGGTGTTAGAGACTGGCTTTCTGCCTCCAAGGTGGGTGAGGTGCTCTGAGACAACCTATCTGATATGGGAGACTTAGAGTCTCCGTTAAAGGAAGGAGCCCTAACTCTCTTGAATAGCTACTTCCAGAAACACAAAACCTATCAGAATGCACGTCAGGATCCACTGAGACACTCAATTCTATCTAATCTGCTTCTTCCTAATTGTAATCTTTTCTTGGAAATGTGAGTTCAAATGGGTAGGACATTTAAAGCCAAGCAAGAAGAGGTATACTTGTGTCTCCACTTTGCCATGGTGCCACTTTTTACCTTGTGAAGACTTGTGGATGAAATTCATGTCTTGGAGAAGGTCAGTAAAAAGCTGTAGGTTCTTAGCACTTAAGTCCTCAAAAAAAGACTTCGCTGGCACACTGGCTTGTTGGGGCTGTGTATACAGAGGTTGTCTTTGCTCTACTAGAAAAA
Source organism: Syrrhaptes paradoxus (assembly GCA_013400615.1). Lineage (NCBI taxonomy): Eukaryota > Metazoa > Chordata > Aves > Pterocliformes > Pteroclidae > Syrrhaptes > Syrrhaptes paradoxus. The sequence continues at coordinate 9,812 of VZTO01021934.1, read as the reverse complement.
CCCAGTGCACTTTGAATCAACATCCCAAGGTACAAGAAGAAGTTCCCCTTGACTCTAGCATTTGCAATGACCTCTTTTTAAAAAGAATTATTTATAAAGCTTGCTAGAAATAAAGAAATGAAGCAATAAACTGATGAGAATACTTCTGTTAGGGAGAGATGATGTATCTATATATCTATATTTGTATCTATTTCTATATCTATATATCTATATCTCCAGACATGCACACATACACCACACACATCATCATACTCTGTTTCTTCCTATTAACTCCTCTAAGGCATTTTTTATTTAATGAAACTGATTTGTTCCTTCAAATATTTTGGAGACTGTCTTATCTCTAACAAATTAATTCCTTAGGAAGCTAGCAGAAATTATTATCTTCCTCAGAGGTCCTCTGCCTAGTGTTTATTTTCAGAGAAGGGCGTTCTCACAGTCAGGAGAGAGGTTTGGCACTCCTGGATCACAGTTCCTACGCTGCCCAGAAATGACGATGAGATGCTGGGCAGACTGCTTTGCTCCAATATCCTCACCTCCAAAAAGGCAGTTGTTGCACTTCTACTTCTTGCAGTATTGTGGATGAATCCCTGAACGTTAACACTGCAATTATTGTCTCCAAAATAAAGAAGGAAATAGCAATGGGATCACTTCTATCAGGAACCAAGTGGCAACCTCACAGAAACTGAAAAGAGCCCTTCAGAGAGCACATAGCACTCCAAGTACAGTATAATCAGCACTTCAGGTGCAATGGCTTGGGAAGAAAAGCATTGCATAATTAGGTGAGCATAAGTGGTGAGGTTCAGCAGTGAGTGGCAGTGAAAGCCTTTTGGATTATGAGTTCCTTAAGAGCAGTCAGAACTATTTATTTAAATTGATCTTGTGTGGTTGATTTTCAATGTTATTGTCACTGAAGCAGTGTTGAACTATAGAGTGTTACAGGTCGACTGAACATGAGATCAGAGTTAGCAGATGATCTGAAGGACAAGAAACACTTCTGCAGTAAAGTTAGGAAAATGAAACTAGTCAGGAAGGCTCCTCAGAACTTAGTTTTCTGAGGATCAGCCTGAAAGGTGTGCTAACAACTAACCAAATATTAATCTTATTTACGTGACTCATTCAGCTATAGCACCTTGAGTCACCATTGAAGGATCAGGTACACAATAAAGGCATAGTGTGGGATTGAAATGGCCTCTTCCAGCACCTTATACAAAAGCTAAACAAGACTGAGGCACAAAGAGATTAATTCAGGAACCCAGTTCCCCCTTGCTGGGGAGGCACCTGGCCTCATTCAGCTTCTGAGCTTTGGATCACAAAATTCCCTGAAATTCTCCCATTGCCCCAGGAGCTGTATGGTCCTGGGGGTGGACACGTGCCTCCAGGCGAAACTCATTGAACTTCAGAAACACCCATGCTCTGCCTGAGTACCCTGATGAGGCTGATCTCCTGGTGTGTCTGGACCATGCTTAATGCACCCCAAGAGCATCGAGGCCCTTACAAAGGGTGCTAGCTGTGGTGGAGCAAGCAGCTGCCTGCCTCACGGAGTGCACAAAGCTGAAGAAAAAAGTGAGTGTAGAAGAATGAAACGTATGGTTTGCAGCCATAGTAGTTTGCTCATCAACCAGCAGCTGCAAAAGTGATGCAAATGATCCTCTTGGCTTTTTACTGGGGAGTAAAGGTAAATGTACTCCTGCATTGTGCCCCAGAAGAGGGTCCAGTCAAAGATGATGGCATTCATGTAAGCCGTATATCACTCACAATCTGTGATGGTCAAGCTGATAGCCAAAATTAAGTTGAAAAATATTCCAGTTTATGGAGTGAGAAAACAAAACATAGTTTGATAGAAGTAAAGCCCAGCCTATACAATCCAGAAACAGAAATAAACTCAGATAACTTCTATGAATTTTAGACGGCAGATTCTGAAGAATGAGAACGTGCTGAAGAAACGCTTGCTGGGGGCAGTCTGCCAGTAATCTGTGACTATATTATTGCCATGAAAGCTCAGGAATGAAACAGTTTTGCTTGAAGAGCAAATTAGGCCTGTGTGGCTACTGACCTTGCAGAACCTCTCAAGCAACAGAGGATTAGCACTAACAGAGGCTATTTTGGGTCACGGAGGGTCTTCAACTGTGAGATATTTCCCATTTTTCTATTCCTCTTTTCCTCTTGATGCTTTCTGATCTTCAGCTGCAATGCAGAGAGCCTGACACGGCAGTGAGGTCAGCTTCAGCAGGTAAGATCAAAGTCCAAAGGCAGATGCAGCCCCACACTGCTCCCTGGCCAAACCATCTTCATTAATGGAGGCACAGTCCAATGGTTGCTGCAATTCTTGGCACATACGCCGCTGATTTTTGCAGAAACACAATGGGGATCTCTGCTCCTTGCTCTGGCCTGTCATCTTTTCGGTGACTGCAAGTAACGAAAAGGAAAAGTGTGATGTGGGGTGAGAATACTATATTTTACAGTAGGTGGATGGGGTCACGGTGCATGTGCAGGGCCTGAGTGGCAGTGTGCAGTGTGTGCCTGGAGCAATGTGCACTTACAATTAGTTGAATTTCACTGTGTTGGAGATGGAAGCTGACAGGCCACCACACAAAACCTCCCCGCAGCCAGACTCATGCTGAGATCCAGAGCGGAAAAGGATTTTAAGTGAAAGGCTTTGAAGGCTTTAAATATGGAGGCAGTGAATTCATGCACTGTTTACCTCTGCAGGCTTGCCTTTGACTCTGTCTTTCATTTTGGTTTAATGAACTAGGTGGTCTCATGTAATGCCCAATTATTGCAAAACTCCAGTCCCCCTGAACCCCGCAGTTCACAAATTATGAATATGCACTGAGGCTCACACAAATTCTGAGGAGGTGACAATATTGCAATATTTGGACAGAAACAGCCCCAAACTGGTATATCCTCACAGAACTGTCTGTTACAGGCACTTAACAGCTTCTGAACAACTATGTGCTGGTGGCTCCACTGGGCTACTCAATTAAATGGACCAGAGGTCTGAGCTGCTATGGAAATCGCTTCTCTGTTTCTGACTGAAACTGGGTTCTCCTGTTTGCACACTATTTATTCCTGTATTGATCTCATATCTGAAAAGACCTAATTCTTCAGAGGAAGACCTGACACCTCACAGGTGCAATTAACCTCTGGATAATCACAGAATCACAGAATGTTAGAGATTGGAAGGGACCTCGAAAGATCATCTAGTCCAATTCCCCTGCTGGAGCAGGAACACCTAGATCAGATCACACAGGAACGCATCCAGGCGGGCTTTGAATGTCTCCAGAGAAGGAGATGTTTGTACCTGCCCCTGGAACATTTTGTTCTGGTTTGTATTCTAAGAGATGAGGACTATCATATAACATACATGTGCATTTTAGTTTACCAGTTGATGCTATATGAATGACATTCCTCTTAATATGATTCCTCACCTTTCTGTGAATCACAAAGCTTATATCCTGCAGCATACAGTGAAATGGGCTCATCCCACAAGATCCCCATCCCAGCTCTGCCCTTTCTCTTCCTTGCCCAAGGCAGGACACTCACCCCAGCTCTTTATACATGGCAGCAGAATTCAGAATACCCCACTGGCAAAATTCTGAGAAAAGTGCATTTGACTTGGATTAAACAGAGAAAGGATCCTAGGGAGCATAAGACTCCAACCGAAGCCCAGCTAACTCAGTTGTCATAACACACATCTCTCACTTGCAGTCCTTTAAGTGCTTGCTCTTCATCCTCCTGCCTGAGGACTGACTCAGACTGAGGTGGAACAAGTGCTTGTTAGACCATTACGTGTTCCCACTGCCCTCTGAATCATTTCAGCTAGAAGGAAGGCAACAGCTCCCTTTAGATTTTTGGAGATGCCCTGAGCATTCCCATTCTTCAGACTCCGAGCTACAAGGGAAATCAGCGTGCACAGACAGCTTCACTAGCAGTCAATGTTCATTAGTGTCCAGACTGAAGCTGCTAAAAGTTTCCATGTGCTTTCTTTTCTTGACAATAATATGGGGGATTACCAGTGCAAACTGAAAAGGAATTTCTTCCATGCAGACACATCACATTTCTCTCTATCTCTAGATAAATGAAACAGAGTGTACACGTGCTGATGAGGATCACTGGCAGCCTTTGGCACAGATTGCCTCTGGCCACGGTCTATCTGACAACGAACAAGGAACTGCAGCAGCTCTGAAGTGCACCTCATGAGAGAGCATCATGTCTCTTTCTTGCTCTTACTTTGAGAATGGAGGTGTTGCTTTCCTGTGATGGCTTAACCCATGACATTTCCCTAGCACCCAGTCTGCCAAGTAAGAACTACTACTTTTTCCATTCTTCAGCCTTCTAGCTGAGCTGGCCCCAAAAATTACCAATTACTGCCACTTGTAGCAATGGCCTTGATGATGGGGAGAGCTGTCAGCTGGCAAGTGGACTGCCACAACCAGTTCATTTCACATAGGTCAGCAAACAGCCATCAGATTAAAATGATTTTTGTTCGCTATCGACCTGGGCTCGATTGGAACCAGTGACCTGGAGATGAAAGGCTCAGAAAGAAGGGTTTCTATTTTGTGTATGGTCACACATCACTTCTGTCTCCACCTCACTCATTTTCTTGTTCAAAACTCTTTCTTTTCTTTTTCTTTTCTCCATCCCCAAAATTATAAATCCATCCTCTACTCTTTTAATTGCAATGCACCATATGGGGATCTGTTGAGATTTTGTCAAGGCTTCAGTAATCTATTAAGTCATTCTCTCCTTTGTGTTACAAAAGATCTATCCTTCAAGAGGCATGTATTGATTTCAGCATTTCTGCAGCCTGGTTGAGTTTGCAGGACACTTTGTGAAGTAAAGCAGAGCCTGGTTTGAAATCAACAATGCTAGCGAAATAGCATTAACAGTATCAGGAACGATCTCATAGAGAATTCAACATGCAAACTATAAAAGGAAAAGTTAAACAAATGGGAAGGAGACACACTGGTAGCCCAGGTCGTCTTCTTTTGGGGAATAAAGTGATGTTCTTTTGCATTTGAAATTTCTCTATATATTTTTAAAACACGGGTAACTCTTTAATTCTATCTCGTCACACCCTTCTCTATCATTTTATCACTTTTTGTTCCCTCGTGCGTCTGCAACATATAAATGG
>VZTO01021933.1:0-10368 GCA_013400615.1 Syrrhaptes paradoxus | reverse complement strand
TTTTTAAATACATAACCTGCCCTGGCACAAAGGGCAGCTGGCAGGAGAAGAGCCAGCGCAGGAGCAGAATGCGGGTGCTGCAGCAAGGTGCAAGGACTGCCACGAGCCAGATTTCCTCCTTTGCTGCTTAGAGACACCCCTGTGCTTGCCCTGCCCGGGGAAGAGGTTTGGCTTTGCACCGTGCAGCCAGCCTGTGGCTTTGTCAAGGCCTGACCTCATCACGGGTAAAGCACGGTGGCCGTAGGCGAAGCCTTTTTCATTGCAGCTTGGCAGCCCGTGATGTTGCCATTAAAATACTCTGCAGCTTAGTGGAGGAATCCCTCAGTTTCTCTCTAGACCATGACGGTGTTCTCTGGTTTACAAGGACCAGAAAAGGAAATTTTGTTCCTCTTGGCTGGCTCTGTCAGGTAACGTTAGCAGTGGTCCCCAGAGCAGCCAAAACAAGTTTCTGGCTTGGCCCAGGTGCAGGTGGTGGCAGTGACACAGGTCGCAGTCTGACAGGACACCCCAACCTGTGTTATATAATCTCTACGTGATATCCCGTAGGTCAGACTGTTTGCGTGGGTCGTGGAACAATCTCCGCGGGAGGATGGGGTTGGCCCCGCCGGCTCTTTGCGGTGCCAGGCGCAGGGTCGCTTTTCCCAGGGTGGCTGTGTGACTCCAGCGTGGGTATACTGACTGATTAAAATATCATCCAGCACTAATTTGCCCAGGGTATTTTGATAGTAATATTTTCCAGTGTGTCGCAAGTAGGCGGCTTTTTTGTACTCCAAACACTTGGGGTTTTTGGTTCTTTTTGTTTTGTTTTGTTTTTAAACACGAGGTAATATGCAACTTTCCAACATCTCCTTTTCCCAGACCCGTCAGGTTCTGGAAGAACTGACCGAATTACCTGTGATGGTTGAACTAGCCAGTGACTTCTTGGACAGAAACACCCCTGTCTTCAGAGACGACGTTTGCTTTTTCCTCAGCCAGTCGGGTACGGTCGCGCTTTCCCACCCACTCGCTCTTTCCTGTAAATTGGGAGGGAAGGGGCAGGAGGGACAAGTTCTTGTGCCTGCCTGGAGGACCGCACGTGGTACGCGTGAGAGAAGAAATTGGCACACGCAGACTAGAGATGGGGAAAAAATAGAGCGCGGCTCCTGCTGCCCATCTGCACACTGGTGCGTGGTTTTGTTTAGCTGAGCCTTGCATGTGGAACAGGAGTTTTGTTTCCTTTCTCTGGGAGGAAATATTCCATCAATCAACAGACTAAAAAAAATGCTACTGAACCCTGGTGAAGGCAAGCAAAAGTTTCTTTTGAATAGGCTTAGTTCTCTAGTTAAAGCCCTGCCCAGTACTGAGCGATGTGGATCAGATCCATAAATAAATGGAACTATTGCACACAAGCATAAAAAGATACAACCACCTTGGAAGGGAATATGAGATAAAAGACACGCTTAAGCATAAAAAAATAAATTATGTATATATTGCTTTCAGAATATTTTCAAGGACAACTGCGACACAGCACTACAATATTTTTTTCCTCTTAGTTCCATTTACCGTCACTGATCTTCAGCTTTGGTACTAGAACAAATCATTACTTTTTCTCCCTATGTTAAAACACTCTTTTGGCAGCATTTTTTCTTCTCAGTCTCAAATAACTCGGAATACCCTCTCTTTGTAGGGGGCTCACGCTCAGGTTTTTCCTGAGTTACTGGAACACACGGGCAGCTGTTGCTTTTTCCCCTTGGAAACTGTCCGTCCCAGTCTAGCAGGGAACACAACTGGGGCCACACCGGGGGATGCACCTCCCCACTGAAGTGCCAGATGGGGCAAACTAACAAAGATTTTCCTGGAACCTGAGCTTGGGCATCAGGCAGGACAAAACCAAAGTAAATACTGAGCTGAAGTAACCCCGGTTCCCCCACCCATCAAGCTGCTTTTCTGGCCGTCGCTTCCCACCCCGCACTAGTTTGGGGAGCGCAGAGCAGTGTCTGTGCGTGGGTGTGCCGAAGGAGCAGGGAACCAGCCTAACCTGGGGGTTGTTCTCTGCTGTCACCCCCACAGGAGTGCTCGAGAGGCATGTCCTTTCAGGACAAAAGCAAACTGGAATACCCAGTAACTCTGTTTCTGGTCCCATCACTGGAGCTCAGCTCCAAACTGCTGCAGTCATCAGTGCAAGGTTCCTCCCCATTGTGTTAATTTAAAACCATTTTTTCTGCTCCTCTCTACCCAGAGGTTTTGAATCAACAGGTTGAGTGGAGTCCGATCTGAGCCAGCTGTGTTTGCACAGTGCAAAGGATTTCCAACAGGGATCATTAGTTTTAGGCAGAACCTGTTTGATAACGGGGTTTGTGAGCTCGGGGTGGTGCTGAGCACCGTCAGCAAACGGTTCCGGGGATTTCGGGTGTGAGCGGCAGCGGGGTGGTGGCAGGACCCCCAGGGCTGGCTGTCCCTCAGCACCATTGCACCACTCTGCTCTTCACGTGGGCTGTGTCCTGATGTCCCCGGGAGGTGGCTTTCCCCGTGCCCCAGGTGAATTTGTAGGAAGGAGGAGAAGGAAGACGGTTGGTTTTGTTACAGAAGAGACCCTTGAACTGCCTCCCCCGCGCTGACTCTAGCAGAACACTGACTTTTCCTTAAACCAGATGCTATTGCCAGCTGTCCAGTTTTCTAGATGTCTTCTTAGGGTTCAAACCCCGTGTGCTGGGGCTGAAATAACTGCTGCTGCCGTTGACCAGCCTGTGTATACCAGCCTGTGCGGGTCTGTGGGGGCAATCGCTGCTGTTTGACCCCAGCAGTAACCGACACCGACCCGCAGCACTGTCACTACCTCTCCTTCCAGGCGAGACAGCGGATACTCTGATGGGCCTTCGGTACTGCAAAGAGCGGGGAGCCCTGACCGTCGGAATCACAAACACGGTCGGCAGCTCGATATCGCGAGAGACAGACTGCGGGGTCCACATCAATGCCGGGCCAGAGATCGGGGTTGCCAGTACCAAGGTAAGGAATACGTTTATAGACATTATCATTTTTATTTTTATTATTCTGAAGAAACTCCCCCTGAAGGTGTTGGCTGGAGCAGGGGTCCTGTTAAACGCTTTCTGTTCCCTTTTACCGGCTGCTATTGATGACCCTGGAGTTCATAACCACGTGCCCAGCAACACTCTTCATTTTCTTTATCTTGTAAAGGGCTTTTTTTTTAATGTAAATGAAATATTCTAAGGAAGCAATAATAAATGTTGAAAACAAAGAGGTCTCAGAGGGAAGAATTCCCGAAGCAGCAAGAAGAGGAGAGAACCTCTTGGCCATCATTTGTCTTGAGGTGCAGACTCAGTTCAAACTAAATGTCTAAAGATAAAAAAGAAAATGAAAAGACAAGATTATGGAAAATTTGACAGATGTAACTGCCTGTAATGGCACCGCTCTACTGAAGAAAGTGTGATATTAAAACTCCACTTTCAGCACATGGGGGAATGGTCTTTTACAAAACCCCCGGTATTTACGTCCGCCTGCCACAGTTATTCTGTGGTTGATGCATCTGGCTACGTGTGATACAGTATAAAATAACTCGCTGTGCTGCATTTCATTTGGATGAAGTGCTTCTGCATGGTGAAATCTGCTTTGATTTAGTTATATTTAGAGGCGAGATGATGTCAATCTGTTACATAAATTCAGCCAAAAACCACATTGGAGTTTAATAGTTCATTGGGGAATTTGATCATGGAAAATTCATGAGCCTCTTACAAGAAACTCTTGAACGAGTTGTTTGTCCCGGGGTTGTTTTCACAGCACCAGCGTTACAGTTTGGGGATAACTGAAAATGGCATTTTCTCCCTGGTGATGCGGGGAGTTACCGAAGTCGTGCGCATGTGAAATATGAACTTGAAAAGATTCTGCCTTAAGGTTGTCCAGAGCTTCATTTCGAGAACACACCACGAGTCCCCCCCGTGCTGTTGGCGTGACTGCTCGGTGCCGTTTCCATCCATAACCCTCAGCTGCACCAGAACAAGGCAGATCACCTTCTGTCAAACTGAAGCTTTTCTGGATTCCTTCCGAGCTGTTTAAATCTGATCGAGTGTAGCAACGTGGATGTTTGTCTGATCATTGTGTAGGAAGGGACAGAAATGCTACAAACCTCAATCTTATTTCTAAGCGACTTCAGTCCCAGGCTGGCACCAGGGACCGTTTCGTTTGTCTGATCAGGATTTCAGAGGAGAGGCATTGCCATGGCTGTTCGATGCCATGCCTCGATGTTTTTGTGAATAGAACTGTGTTAACGTCAGCACTCATTTCCCTTGCCTGTGCAGATGATTTTTCCCCAAAGCCAGTGACACCGGTCCCTGTCGTCTTTCAGACAAACCTGGAGCCTTACCACGGTGAACAGAATCTGTTCTTAAAGAAGGGGGGTGGGAAATCACTTACCAGCTGCCTTGGTGTTCCTTGAATGCAGTCCAGATAAATTTTAATTACAAATCATATCTATGAATATAGAGGAATGATTCCAGCTAGCTGTCCTGTAGCGATGGCCAGATGTTAGGGCTGGGCTGCCGCCGTGTATCTCCAGTCAACGGCTCTGCCCATCTCAGCATTCCCCTGCCGTAAAGAAGGACACAGGTCTGGTCACAAACAGGATTGAACAGGGCATCTTAGAAATATTCCATTTTTCTCGTTGCATCTGAATCTTGGAGTAAAAGGAGCTCACACCATGGCACGCCTCCGTTTGAGATTTTTTCCAAACGAGCTTTGCCCGGTGAGCTGCTCGTTCAGCTTTGCTGCTGAGCTGGAGCCTTTGGTACCGTGTTGGGCGCAGAGCCACCAGCCAGTCGGAGGCTTTCCTGTTTGGTCACTGTCTCAGCGGCGTGTTTTCTCTCTCTCCCCGTGCCAGGCCTACACCAGCCAGTTCGTCTCGTTGGTGATGTTTGCTCTGATGATGTGCGACGACAGGATTTCGATGCAGGAAAGGCGGAAGGAAATCATGCGCGGCCTGAAGGGGCTGCCAGGTAGGGAACTGCCGCGTTGGGCGCGTCTTGCCCGGGGAAAGCCAGCGGCACAGACGAGCGTCCGCAGTGCCTGAGCTTTGAAACACCAAGTGTGTGCAGCGTGGCTCTTGGCAGGAACTCTGCAACCGTGTTCCGATGTGTTCAGAACACAAAACTGGGCTGTTAAGTACCGCGTCCAGTTTTTATAGAAGGCACCGCTCTCCGTGTGCGTGAAGAACAAACGGTGAGCATAGTCTGAGAGCACACCCAGCTTGAATTCTTCTCTTTCCCTTTAGACCTAATTAAAGAAGTGCTGAGCATGGACGATGAGATCCAGAAGCTGGCCACAGAGCTGTACCACCAGAAGTCTGTTCTCATCATGGGACGTGGCTACCATTACGCCACGTGTCTCGAGGGAGCTTTGGTAAGAGTTAAACCTGGTTCAAACGCACTTAGCTACAGACTCCAGATTCCAGCACCGGGAACGGCACGCAGCTACAAGTTGTTTGAAAAGCACCTGAGGGCTGTGGTGTGGTGGCTGAGTGCTGGGTCGGACAGCTGAAATGCGGGGACACTGCTGAGACCTCCTCCTAGAGACACCCAACAGCCAGAGGCTGCAGGGGAGGGAAGGGGTTTGTTTTCAGCATTCCCACTGTGCCAGACTGGGCACCCTGATAAAATCAGTTCCCTGAACTGTTGGGGTGACGTTTCCAGGAACTCCCAGCACCCAAAACCGAGCGTGTACTTTCTAGAAGCTGCAGATGGTTGAGGAGATCCCTGTTGTTGTCAGTGCTGTCACCCACTGCCACGCAGACACATCCTTTCTGCCCGGTTCGAGGCTGTGATAATGGATGTGTTGCTGATGGCAAACCATAAGGTCTCGGGGGTTTGGGTGTTGGAACTGTCAGTGTTCAGGGCGCGCGGGCAGCTCAGCCCAGAGGCGCTGCTTTGATCCGGGCTTTCAGGCTGGCTTCTCTACGTATGGCATCTCAGGAGAGCCAGAATCCCTTTTGCAAAGTTACAAAGAATGGGGAAAAGCCACAGAGATGGTTAAAAAAAGATTGTAAATTTGCCCAAAGCTTTATGAATGATTTTTTTCCCCATCTAGAAAATTAAAGAAATTACCTACATGCACTCCGAAGGGATACTGGCGGGCGAGCTGAAGCACGGCCCTCTCGCGCTGGTGGACAAGCTCATGCCCGTTATCATGATCATCATGAGAGACCACACGTACGCCAAGTGCCAGAACGCTCTCCAGCAGGTCATCGCACGACAAGTAAGTCCTGTGAAAGCTTACAGCGCGGCAGGAACGCTGCTTTTAATATCGAAGCAGCTTACGGAGCGCCCAAACCACTTGCTTTGGTGTCATTGCCTAAAACATGAATTCAGTTGATATTCTGGGCGTTTTGGGGCAATTTTTGCAGCAAATTGCAGAGCCTAGGGCGGTTTGTTTACCCCTTAAAATAGGCTGCAGGGATGCCCATGGGATGCTGAGCCATTTTGATCTAAATGAAGTAAAAGGTTTTGCCAGTGGCGCTCTGAACAGAAGTAAGAACCTTCCTGACCTGTTTTTCTTCACCGTTTCCCTTTGTTGCAGGGGCGACCTGTCGTGATTTGCGATAAGGAAGACATCGAGACGATTAAGAACAATAAGAGAACCATCAAAGTTCCCCACTCGGTGGACTGTCTGCAGGGGATCCTGAGCGTTATCCCCCTCCAGCTTCTGGCTTTCCACCTCGCCGTTCTCAGAGGATACGACGTAAGTACGGAATTCCTTCCCTTCTGCATGGCACTGGCTGTCCGCAGGTCTGGAGGAGAGGCGCTGGGTGATGTTGGAGGTCTGGGGGGGGGGGTTGTCTGTGTGATTAATTCCTTGAGCTGCTGCAGCGACCGGGTCCCGTGGCAGACCCGGCGATCACAGGAGCTTCTTGCGACCAGAACTGGAAGGCAGTTGAGTGTGCAGTTGGAGTTTGGACAGGTGTCTGGTTTCTGGTAGTTCCTGGAGGGCTGGTAGGAAGCTAAAGGAAGGTTACGACCCCCAGAAGGATGTTTGACGAGCGGAGTCGGGCTGTGTTGGGTGTTCGATGGTAATACAGATGCTGGCCCCTGCCTGTGAGCACTGCGACAACCAAAGGGACTGACTCCTTGGTTCTTGCCAGAGGAGTGGTAATGATCGAGGTTCCTGGACTTCTCCTGCACTGATTATCCTCAATTAACGTGGAAATACGTTCAATCGTTTTCGATTTAAACGAGGAACGAGCATTCCGCACATTACAAAGTTCTACGCAACCAAAGCAATTGTGTCGATACTCACAAGCATGTTCTTTCTCCTCCCTCTCTGCAGGTTGATTTTCCAAGAAATCTGGCCAAGTCCGTAACTGTAGAGTGAAAGATCATCTGAATCAGAGGGGCAAAGGGGATTTAATTGAAAGACTTTTTTTGGTACCAAAATAACTTGATTTTAAAGTCCCCTAGGTAAATCTTATTTTGGTAAATCATTGTTTGTGTATCCGATCACCGTGATTCCATTACATTGTGATTGTCACATTGATTCCACACGCTATGTCCATAGCTTTGGGGGTTTTTTGAACAGTAGATGTCCATGAAAGATGTTAAATGGTTTTCGTTAAAGATTACAGAGCCTTCTAGGCGAGGGGCCCTCCACTTTACTTTAAGTCATTGTTTCTCGGCCGCTGTGGCCCATTCCAGTCGCTGATGAGAAACCACGGAAGGAATGACCTGTCGTGCTCTCAGGCAGCAGGACACCAGAAACCCAACTGGAACAAGAGCTGTCGCTGGTCACGCTTGTGCAGATGTTTTAACAGTGAACGAAACTGTAACCGAGCATTTGAGGGCATGTCCCAAAGGGAATTGGGCTCACCTGCCACATCCTCCTGCCTCGTAGGCACCCGGTAAACGTGCTGAGAAAACAAGGTTGCTTCTGAAGGATTTGATCTCTGCCAAATATCTAGCAAGTGACAATCTCTAGACTCGGTGGCCACAACGCCCTGGGTGACACCAGCCTGTGCCGGGAGCTGTGCCCGTGAAGACGCAGAACTCACGCCCTGCGAGGGCGGCAGGGGGGACACGGTGGGATGCTGTCAAAGGGGGGAGAGAGGAACCGGACAGCGCTCAGTTGGTGCCGGTGTTTCCTTGCTGTTGGTTTTTTGTTAAGTAAGTAGAAGCCTTCCTGCATTGGTGAGGATTTTCCCCTTGAACCGAGCCCTGGGGCACCGTGAACGCATCCTAAGAAACCAGCTCTGGGCTGCTGCAGGTCACTTTAGTCCGAACGTGCAGAAAAAAGTTTCTGCCTGTGTCCCTTAATGGGAGCAGGAGTTCTGGTCTGTTGAGGAGCAGGTTGTACGAGACTTGTGTCAAATTCAGCTGCTTCAAAACTGGAGGGGATACAGAAGGCTCAATAGACACACCAGAAATAGGTGCTTTGGTAATAGTTTGATGAGAAGCTTGCAGAGAATCAGGAATTACCCAGAAAAGATGCCGTCAGGAGTCAGCACTGACTCTTTTGGTCAGTGACGGGCATTAGCTCTGTTCCTCCTGCCCAAAGGTGAATTTCCCACCAGCTGGGTAGGGTTTGAATTTACACCCACGCCGTAAAAAGGCGTAAAGCAGCGCTTGTGAAGTGCCGGCGGCTATCCCGGGTGGCTCGGTGCCCCCGGAGAGCTGCTCAACAATCCAGCCGAGCTGGGGGACTGTCCACGGCCCCCACAACCCCGCTCTCCTCGCCGGGGTGACAGTGCAGACCAACGCTAATCCGGGCTCGCTCCGACCGTGGGAGACGACTGCTCAGACCGAGGGGTTCCAGAGGCTCGGGAGCGGTTCTCCGTCACATAAAGCCACAGTAACTATTTCACTTCAGTTCGGTGTCAGCTCAAGGCTTGATTTTGTTACGAGGATGCGATGCTGAGAGCCTGGAAGCAGCGTCTCAAAGCCGGTGTGTGGATACGTCGTACGCAGACTATTAATTTACGAAGGCAGTGTGCTGCCAGGGTCTAAGAGCAGAGAGGTAAATATTGCATTTAGTTAATTAGGATTTGCTCACGAGGCACTGACTGAGAGCCTCTCTGTGCCTCTGCCTGAACGTGACCCCTGATTCCCCTGCTCCGTTTGGAGACGATACCCGGCCTTAAGGGAGAAACAGTCTGTGTTCAGTGCTAACGCTGTGCCAGCAGCTCCTCTTCCTCCTCCCTGCTCACCTGGCGAGAAGCTGTGCAAACCCTGGACGTGGAGGGCTGGAACCAGGGCAGGGTCCCCCACACCCCAGTGACACAGGGACTGTCACACGCCGTGTTCTGTTAGGGTGGGATCTCACAGGAAGGAACCTGCAAGAGAATTATTTTAAGATTTTTTTTTTCCTCCTATTCTGCTCAGAAGCAAAGCAGCCAGCGTTGCTGTACCTCCCCTTGCACAGGCGATTGTCCGCTCGCTTGGCAGGTCTCCTGGCACACAGGATGGTGACATCCCCTGAAACACAGGTCCGATGAGGCAGGCTGGTGAATATTTGTGAGTCAGTCGTACAGAAAGGGACCAAAGGACAGGAGCTGGTCGGTCTGGCACTGCTGCTGGGTGTCGCTGAGCTGTTGGGTTTATGCTGATGGACAAACCCTTGTTCTCTGTAATTCAAGGCATTAAAACTCGCGACAGATTCCTTGTCAGACGTACAGGCAGCGATCACCCCCCGCCTTCTGCCCCGAGCGCGTNTTTTTTTTTTTTCCTTTAGAAAACTTGTAGAATGTCTTGTGATATTTATTAACAGCTGGTCGGTCTGCTCTCCAGAATGAATGTTTTGCTTACTGAGCCAGGAACCGCCCTCCTTCCTAACCCAGGTATAATACAGACAAACGCCTTTGTCCTGGGCACAGCGGCTGCCTCGTGCCGTGGGCTCTGCCCCAGTTTTTTGTGATTAAGGATTTGTTTCGCTCATCAGGGGCTTCAGGGCAGCGCGCACCCAGAGGCCTGGGGGGCTTTAGTTACGGAAGGCCAGAGAGCTGCAGGTTCAGCGTGTTCCTGCCCAAGAGATCTCGGGCAAATCCCAGCCTCTGGTGAGGTTGTTCCCCTTGTACCTGGAATATGCCCCTGGCAGAGGTTTTCCCTCCCAGGAGAGAGGCTCCGGACCCTCCTTTCCTCGGGGGGTTGGGTGAGTCCTGTCTGTGCGCCCGCTCCTGCAGAGCCCAGACCCCTGTCTGGGGGGCCGGGGCCGTGGCCCGGGAGGTCTCGTCCCCTCTGTCCTGAAAGCTGAAAGTGTCACCCAGGCCCATCGCCGGTCCAGGACAGGACACGTGTCCCCGTGCCCAGACAGGAGGGGGGTAGGCTGCCCGCGGGGCTCCCAGCCTGGACCTGCCCGTGGGGCTCCCAGCCTGGAGTCCCTCCTCTGCATCCCAGCCAG
>VZTO01021932.1:0-14498 GCA_013400615.1 Syrrhaptes paradoxus | reverse complement strand
AATTTAGACTAGACATTAGGAAGAAATTTTCACTGTGAGGGTGGTGAGACACTGGCACAGGTTGCCCAGGGAGGTTGTGGATGCCCCATCCCTGGAGGTGTTCAAGGCCAGGCTGGATGAGGCTTTGAGCAACCTGGTCTAGTGGAGGGTGTCCCTGTCCATGGCAGGGGGGTTGGAACTTGATGATCTTTAAGGTCCTTTCCAACCCAAACCATTCTATGATTCTATGATTCTATAATCCATTCTCATGAGTGAGGCTAGTCTGTTTGGAAAGAAAAATAAGAATATATGATAAGTATTATTTTTCCCTTTCCATTGAAGAATAATAAATAATGTAATCACAGAGGAAAATACATGCTTTTTTTTCCCCCAAATGCTTTCATGAAAATAAAACTTACTAAGTGTTCAAGGAGATCACAGTCTTTAAACATTTCCAGGAGATTCCACCAGGATCAGATGGATTTGTTAGATACGGTCTGATTCTACTCTGAGATACCATATTTCTGAAAAATAGCTCTTAAACTTTATACCATAACTTCTTTTTAAATATTATGCAGTGTATCTTCTTATGAATGGTTGGATTTTTTGGCCCTGAAGTCTCGCAACAAATAGTATTAGTCACCACTAGGGACAGATGTGAGAGCTCTGTTTTGTCATACCATTTCTAAAGTGTCAGTATTGTTCAGCTGCAAAGAAGATAAAAACAACGGTTTTTCTTCTTTAGGGTAAATTGATTAAGAAGTGCTTTGAATTAAAGGAATTTTTAGAAGTTATTTGATTCATGTGAAGAATTTATGTGGTATATATTATCTATTACTATAATCTATAAGATAGAAATTTACTGCATACAGGTTGAAAATGAATGAAAATGTATATAAAAACTTTAAAATATTATATATAGTACATGGATTTAATTTTTCAAAAATGAAATAATTTTATTATTCCTTTTTTTCTTTTTCATCACACTATACTATTAAAAACTCTGAAATCTAGGTGGAATCCAAATTTACATATGAGTAGTAACAATATCCCTCTTTCATAGCTTACAACCATTACCCTTTGTCCTGTCACTACACTTCCTGATAAAGAGTGCTTCCCCATGCCTCCTGTAGGTCCCCTTTAGGTACTGGAAGGCTGCTATTAGGTGTCCTTGGAGCCTTCTCTTTTCCAGGATGAACAAACCTCAATTTTTTTCAGCCTGTCCTCACAGGGGAGGTGCTCCAGCCCTTTGACCAATTTCATGGCTCTCCTCTGGACTCTCTCCAATAGGTCCAGGCGCCACATCTGAACACAGTACTCCAGGTGGGGTCTCACGAGAGCAGAGTAAAGGGGGAGAATCACCTCCTTTGAACTGCTGCTAATGCTTCTTTTGATGCAGCCCAGGAGACGGTTGGTATTCTGAACTGCAAGCGCACACTGCCGGCTCATGTTCAGCTTCTCATCAACCAACAGTCTCAGGTCCTTTTACTCAGGGCTGCTCCCAAGCCATTCTCCACCCAGCCTGTATTTGTGCTCGGGGCTGCCTCAACCTGTGTGCAGGACCTTGCATTTGACTTTGTTGAATTTCATGAGGTTTGCATGGGCTCACCTCTCTAGCCTGTCAAGGTCTCTCTGGATGGAACTTGTTATTCTATGAAAATATTTTCCTTGACAGGCAAGAAGCACTACTCTTGAGGTCATCTGTGAAATGTATGTACTCTGTAATATTGTATTCAGTGCATATATTTTAATCTTTTTTTTAGTCACAGAGATTCCTCAGTTTATGAAAACACCTGTCCAATAAATGTACAGTTGCAAAAATGACTAACAGTAAAATCCTACTCAGTTTGACCAAGCTAGTGCGTAAATATTTAAGTATATGAAAGATTTTGCAGAATTGCTGTCTTAAGTCAAACAGCTATCATATTGTGGTGGAATGCCTGATCTAAATGGACATAATATTGGACAACATTGAAGTTCTGTGTGTATCCATACTGGAAAATTTCTGGTGAAAATAATGATTACTTTATGTGACCTAATTTATGAAGATAATAGATTTTCCTTTAAATTTTGGCAGAATGGTAAGTGCTCTGTGTTTCTTAGAAGAAATCTAGACACTCTTCATTACTTTCACAGTGCTGCCGATACCCATAGCATGTTATATGTTCTTGTCCTCAGATAAAGCAGTTGTAATTGTGTCCCATAGGGAATATTTATTTTTTCTGTCTAAAATTTAAGGATCGCACTGCATTTTACTATGCTGAAGGTTCATTGATAGTTAGCATTGATGAGGTTTATTTTAGAGAACTTTGGTATTGAGTTGTCACATTTTCAACACATAGTGGAATTGAGGTTGTGTCACATGGGATCAGGCTTTAAATTTCATTTTCGTACAACAGTTGATGAGAAATTCAACAGATTACGTCAATAGCATTGAGTCAGATAATTAATTTAAAGATCATGCCAAACCTTTGGATTCCCTATTTAATTAACACATTTTATAGATCAATTATTTTCATTAATTAGAAAAATAATACAGAATACAAGTCTCTTTAGCAGAGGCTATAAACTATAGACTAGGGGTTAAAGTGTAAATCTCTATAAAAATATTTTACCATATAGCCAATGATCATTCCCTTTCTTTGTCTCTACTACAAGGTGAATTTGTATTAGCAGAACAAAGAAAATTAGCTATCTAACAAAAAATTCTGGAAATTCGATGAACAGGCCAATTTATGTTGTTTGGGTTCCTTCCCTACTGTAGAGCTTATCAGAATATATTTTTAGCCTGTATAATAAATCATTATTGAAACAAAACTTTGAATTGATGACAAATCAAAACAGCCGAAAATTGTTTGCATAGTTTCACAAATCATAAAAAATACAAAGGTTCTGAAATCTTAAAGCATTATGTCTGAAAGTCTCTGACACCCATGCCATTTCTGCCTTTTTGAGGCTATGATAAAAAACAGCATCATCAACTTTCTGTACTTAAATCAAACTGAGGTTTACATTAGGTACTGATGTAAAAATCTGCATCCAGTTCTCAATTTCTCTGATGTTTATAATTTTGGATCCACAGTACAATCAATATTCCTCTGCTCATCAGAATATATCTATTAGAGCTATAGGATGCACATGTTTTCTTTCAGAATTGGTTGAAAAGGTTTTGTTTACTTTCCAGTGTTGACAGTACAATAGTATGTAGATCCTGTAGTTTCTGATTAAGAGGGATAATAGTTACTGCTTGATCCTGAAATCCTTGTTCTGATGAAACTGCAGAGTTTTGTCTCAAGAAAAGTAGAAGCAATAGAATCCATAGTAGAATTGAATCCAAATGTAAAAAGTCGCTTCTGAAGATAATAATGCTTACCTAAGTCAGGATAATGCAGATGGTTTTTGCCCACTAGTTATACAGATAACTAATGGGGAACTGGGATCTCTTAAGTCTCTGCTGAATTTGGACACCTAATACAGAAAGGTTATGGTTATTTTAAGAATAAGAAAAGGGGACAGAAGCATAAGCTGTGACTTCCATCTTTTACATTTACAGGCTAAGTCCCAAAAAGCAAACTCCAAATCTGCTAAAGTTTGAAGGATTTTTGGACTCATTTTTCCCTGTGACTGATCAAATTACTGACAACCAGAACAAAAAAAAATTCTATTTTCTTTCTCTGAATAGTGGCAACAACTCTTTCCTCTCCCAGTCAGACAAGAACAGATAAGGAAGAAACAGTCATAAGCCCCATTAAATACATTTAATAATAATCTGATAGCTGACAATTTTGCATTACAAGGGAGAGATCTCTTGGGTCAGAGCAACAATTTCACTGTGAATGCAACTTCTCAGGCGGAGAAAATAACTTGAAATGTATCAAAGCAATTCAGGGATTTTACTTCTCTGCATGTAAATATTATTATAATATTAAATGACTACTGCTATAGTGGAGTGAGTTTTTATGTATAGTTTATACAGACCTGTATAGTTGCAGACCTTGGTCACTTCTTGTTCCCATTCTAGGAATCAGAAATTGATTATTCTCTCAGTCAAAATTTATTAATAAATCAAAAGGTTATACATTATTTGTTGTTGGACTCTGTTTCTAGTTAGTAGATACATATATATCGAAGTCCAAATTCACTAGCTGTATGGTGTGGAAATATGGAAAAAAATATTCAGTTTCATAATTTCTTCTTATGTGCATGAAAAAGACATGGTCCACCTGTAGGAACATAAATGATTATGAAGCTTTCAGGGTGTATATGCCAGCTGAACATTAATTTCTAGCCCTTTTTTTAGTATGGATTCTTAAAGATAAATGTAGTGTGGTGGCAATCCTGTGGGCTATACTTTTAAAGATGTGAGAAAGAGAAAGAACTTGGGAGAGCTGAGGATGGTTCTAGAGGAAAGATTGTGCCATGAGCTCTTCAGCTCCATGGATTGCTATGCTTAAGCATACTCAGTATAAAAAAGCTACAAAACTAGCAAAAGATATTTTAGATAACTTTTCTGTAATTTCATAGATTCATCCTGTGTATTGGAAAAATTTACTGTTTCAATAAATCATAGAATCACAGAATCACTGAATTTACTGTTTCAATAAAACTGGTCCAACCTTTCTTGACAAAAGCAGGGTCTAGAGAAGATGGCCCAGCACTTAAAAGTGTCCAATATTGGGGAATCCCCCACTTCTCTGGGGAGATTATTCCAATGGCTGATTGTTCTCACTGTAAAAAAATTTCCTTTTGTGTCCAATTGTAATCTCTCCAGGAGTAACTTGTACCCATTACCCCTCTTCTTTTTTCCTTCGACTCCTTATAAAAAGGGAGTATCCACCTTCTTTGGATACTGACATGGTGATAAGGTCTCCCCGAAGCCTTCTTTTCTCAAGGCTGAGCAAACCCCATTCTCTCAGCCTTTCCTCATATGTCAGACTTGCCAGTATTATGATCACCTTCGTGGCCCATCTCTGGACCCTTTCCAGCTTGTCCACATCTTTTTTTGCATAGTGGGGATGAAAACTGAACACGGTGTTCCAGGTGTGGCCTTGTTAGCGCTGAGTAGAGTGGGATAATGACATATTTCTACTGGTGATGCCCCTGCTGATGCCAACTAGCATCCTGTTGGCTTTCTTTGCTGCAGCAGCATATTGTTCACTCATATTGAGTTTGTTGTCCAGCAGCACTCCCAGGTCCCTTTTCACAGAGCTGCTCCCCAGATGGGTAGATCCCAGGCGGTGCTGCCCTCCTGGATTATGTTTTGTGAGGTGCAAGACCTTACAGTTGTCTTTGCTGAACTTGGTAAGGTTCTTGTTAGCCCACTCCTCCAGCTTATCTGGGTCTTCCTGCAGGGTTTCTCTGCGTTCCAAAGCATCCACTTCCCCACTCAGTCTGGTATTATCAGCAAACTTCATTAGAGTACACTTGATCCCATCATCCAGATAACTTATGAAGATGCTAAACAGCATTGGGCCCAATATTGATCCCTGGGAGACCCCACTTGTGACATGTTGCCAGTTTGAAAACGAGCTATTTACCACTACCCTCTGGGGGTCAGAAGGCAGTCAGGTTTGTCAAGCACGATTTGCCCTTGGTGAATCGCAATCACATGGCTTTTCCCAATCATGTGCTTCATTTGCTTGTGATAGCCCCCAGGAGGATTAGTTCCATAACTTTCCTAGGGACTGACGTAAGACTGATGGGCCTATAATTTCCTGGATCCTCCTTTAAGCCCTTCTTGTAGATGAGAGTAGCCTTCTTCCAGTCTTCTGGAATAAGAGGATTTTTGCCAAAGCAGAATTGCTAGAATGTTCATATGAAGTAAGTTTATGGTGCTCAGAGCATGCTTTAAGCAAATTAATTTAAAAATTAGATAATATTGCTAAAATGTAGTATTAGATTTTTATTTTTTATTCAGGTTTCTGGTTCCTTAAAGGCTTCTGTACTCTTTTGATAAAGTAACCTCTTGTCATTCCTTTCTGAAATGTTGATAAAGAAAGAGACACCAAAGAGAAAAAACAGATTTTTTTATCCACTACATCTTACTAGCATCTCTGTGCTACCAAGTAGAATATTTTTACTAAGTTAGATGGTGATACTTTCCAAGCAGTGTATTTATAGAAATATTCTACAGGCAGGAATATTTTGAAAACATCTAGGTGATGCACTAAGTTTCATAGGAAGTAATATACTTTATAGGTTCTAACAGCAAACCAGAAAAGTGACTTTTTTTGTCCAGGATGCTGAAGCCCGTAAAGTCTCCTTCCAAATCCATAATTATCAGGAAGTAGAATTGCACACAGGATTAAGGTCAAGTCTTCTGCATCAGGCTCAAGCCCTCATCTCAGATACACTCCCTGAAAAAATGTTGTTTCAGTAAGTTGCAGTTGTGCTAAGTAGATGAGATGTGTACAGCAGCATCACATGCTGAGTGCCTGACTCTGCTTGAGGCCACCACCAAAGAATTCTAAGGCATTAATTACAGCTCAGCAATGTAGCTCAGCTATGTGGAAATATCCATACTTAGCTGGTTTTGTACACATAACTGACAGAAAATCATGAATCTATGACTTATTTGAGGATGATCTGATATGGTTTTTTGAGGATGCCAGTGAACATTCTGACCATGGCGAGTTCAATACTTAGATAACTAGATAGGTGGTTATATCTTTACAGTCTGTCTCATTTTGCACATAATCAGGCCTGAAAATTAAAATAAAAAATCAAGTTCACTCTTGTCCCAGCAGATCAAAGAAAACACTCTCTAATAAATTTCATCTTTTAAGTCATGAAACTACATGATTTAAGACAGGATGCTTGAGGGGAAAAGATAATATCAGATCAATAAGGAGAGCTTTTTTCATTAGTAGCTACATCTCTTCATCCATCCTAAGCAAATAGCACTTTTACTGTATAGTGATTACAGTGGCATATACACAGCTGCAGGTTTTTGCTTTTTGAGTTCAACTTTTATTTTTTTTACAAGCTAAAAACTATTAGATAGATAGTTAACTTGTTCAACATTGATAACAGTTGATAAGGGAGTTCACCAAAATGCAAACTGAAAAAATTTCTATTAGCAGTCTACTGATTGTCAGGATTATCAGTTCACATTCTCCTTCAGAACAAATTACAGACACCAGCCATCAAGCTGGGAAATTTCTAGGTTATTTGTTTAGAAAATGAAATGGGGAACATCCATCCAAACTGAGGATGTTTCGTGCATTGTACAACTGATGGTGGTTTTGAGGATGACTTATAAAACTATACTAGAAAACTAGAAAACAGAGAGGACAGTCTTTTCCCAAAATGAGCTAGTTAATGTGAAATTTTCTGAGATTTTTCTTAGTCCTATTATTCCCAGAGACGTAAAACTGAGTTAGTAACATTTTCAAAGAATGCTTAAGCCTGGCCTGGATGAAAAAGTCCCAAATTATCTATACATTCAGTTTTACTGAAAGAATAGTAGATTGCCAATTTTATTATTTTTATAATCACTGTCGTATTGTGACTTTTCCTGTTTCATTAGTTTATTTTGGCTTTTTGAAAGCATATACATTCTGCATCATGAGATATCTTTGTTTTACAACTTCTGTTGGGGAAGCATAATCATGATACTGGTGCATAGCATAATGAAAATATGCTTATATAATATATTAGCTTATTTTGTGAAGGTCTGTAAATTGTGAAAATTAGCATCTGAGAAAAACAGACTCTTTGCATGTATCAGGTATATAGATCACATTAATTCTTTCGAAAACATAATTTTTCCTGTGTTAGTTTTTCCTAAAAATACCACTAGCTCTAGGATCTGTGGACAACATCTTTATAGGCAGTCGATTATAGTAGTAGCAAACCCCTTATTAAAATAATAATTATGCATGTATTTTATATTAGAAAATACACGTTTGTATCTTTCATAGACATGATAGAATCATAGAATTGTGTAGGCTGGAAAAGACCTTTAAAATCATCAAGTCCAACCATTAACCTAACATTACCAACTCCACCAACCTTTCAGTGAAAAAAAATTTCCTAATATACAATCTAAACTTCCCTGGCACACCTTGAGGCCATTTGTTCTCATCCTATCACTTGTTACTCGGGAGAAGAAACCGACACCCACCTCGCTGCAACCTCCTTTCAGGTATCTGTAGAGAGTGACAAGTTTTCCCCTCAGCGTCCTTTTCTCCAGACTAAACAATGCCAGCTCTCTCAGCCACTCCTCATAAGACTCTAGACACTTCACCACCTTTGTTGCTCTTCTTTGGACATGCTCCATCACCTTAATATTTTTCTTGTCATGAGGGACCTAAAACTTACCACAGTATTTGAGGTGAGGCCTCACCATTGCCAAGTACAGAGGGATGATCACTTTCCTAGTTGCTGGCTACACTATTTCTGGTACAAGATGGAGAACAAGTTGTCTAGTAGTGTAATAGTTTGTCCCTGGAGAATGAGATATTCCATGAGATGATACATATGCATGGGATATCTCTTTGGCCAGTTAGGGTCAGCTGTCCTGGCTGTGGCTTTCCCAACTTCTTGTGAACCCTCAGGCTACTTGCTGGGGGAGCAACATGAGAAACACAAAAGACCTTGACAGTGTGTAAGCACTGTTCAGTAATAACTGAAACATTGGTGTGTTATCAACACTGTTTTGGCCACAAGACACCTCTCCTCCTTAGTGCCATGTGGGCTTCTATGAGGAAAATTAACTCCATCCCAGCCAAACCCAGTGCAATGTTATATTAAAAAACACAGTTTTCACATCACTAATTTCCTGGTAATTCACACTGACACATGTTTGTCATTTGAATTGGGGTAATAAATTTGCAGCCATATTTCCAGATAAGTTCCTTATGGACACCTAAACAGAAGCTGATCTCCCACTTATCAACAAATATGGTCCTAGGTGTTAAAGTTGATTATAAGTATTCATTTCTTCCACTACCTCTTTTTGCCCACATTATTTATTAAGTTGAATGGGGCATAAGATGTGATATTTGTAAGTTATATTTAGAGAAAAATAAGCATATTTTAAAAATACTGTTCTAAAAAATTTTCTGCATTTTAATTTTATTCACCAGATTTTTTTTAATACTCTTAGTTGTAAATGTAACACTTCAACAGCAAAGTTTGTTTTTTGCAGAATCAAAGAAACAGTTTCATTATGGAACAACTTTATTTTTAAACTAATTATTTTCTTCTTCATTATCTTGATTACATTATCTTATACAATGACCCAAGAAGTCGGATTCTTTTTTCTGTGTTCACTGAACAAAGGGAACTTCAAGGAACATCTGCTGTGTCTAATAATCCCAGTTAAACAAGCAATTGGTTCTAAACCGATTAGGTTTTTGTGTGGAGGGAATAGGAGTCTGTAAAAAGTTTGAGCTTACTTCCCAAACTAGTAGAAATTCACACTGTAGCCTATGAAATTTGAGTCTTAATTTGTGCATTTTCAATTCAACTTTTTTCTGATCATGAAAGAGTATTTTAAACACAAAATGTTGTCTTTCTGTTTCCATATACTTTTTTTTTCTTATTTTTTAAAAAAACTCAATTACATACATGGAATTAGAAAAGTTATTTGGTATTATGTTTCTCTCCCACATCAATCCATTCACACTTTTGTGTTGTGGTTTTTTCAATTTCTCACATTTTCTCCACCAACTTCTCTCTGCTTCTTTTCTCTTTGTAACTTGCCAATGCTTGGTAAAATGGTTTAAATTTTCTTTGTGATACCTCTGGGATTGGAAAAAAATACTGCTTTCAGCACAGCCAGTGAAACACAAGATGAAGCTGACACAGCAGGACTGGCAAAAACATTTTGCAAAATGAAATTAACAGACTTCTCTTAGCACTCCTAGCACTTTGTTCTATAATTACTGATAAGAGATCCATCTTTGAGGCTCAGGATCACTTTGTGGCTCTCAGGAAGGTAGAATCTGCAGCAGCTGCAGAAGCAGCATGTTTAGCTTTCAGAGAGAGCAAGAAAATCTCTTCTAGTTTTCAGTCCTTTTGTAATTTCCAGTATTTGTAGTTTTTTTCTTCCCAGTAAAAACTCTTGATTAACAGACTGTGGCGGGTTGGCCCTTGGCTGGGAGCCAAACCACACACACCCGCTCACACAGTCCCTGCCCCCACCCAATGATAGGGGAGAGAATTAGAGAGGTAAATGGCAAAGAGGACTCGTGGGTTGAGATAAGGACAATTTAATGACTAAACTACAATAATATTGGAAATAATACTATATACAAATATGCAATGTGATACACAGTAATTCTGCCCCTCCCCACCCGATGATCAAAGGCCCAGCCCACTCCCGGCCAATAACCCTGGAGGATGGAGGGAATGGGTGATACACAATGATACTGCCCCCCCCCAGCTGTTCATTAGCTGTTGCCAGCAGAAACCCAACGATACTGCCCCCCCCAGCTGTTCATTAGAACCCCAGAAACCGCACTCACAATTTCCCCAAAAGGGGGGGGAAGAGGAAAGGGGGGGGGGGGGTGCGCCGCTCCCGGAGGCACTCACGGAACGGAGATAACAGCCCAAGCGTCCCAGGCCGAGAGCTGACCGAATCAGGGAAAAAAAAACCAGCTAATGATCTCCCTGGAGAGGGAGGATCCCGGAGGCACTCACGGAACGGAGATCGGAGATAACAAGCGTCCCGGGCCGAGAGCTAATGGCGTCCGTGGGGGGGAAAGAAAAACAAGGCCTTGGGAGAGCGAATGCAGGGAGCCCAAGGGAAGTGAAAAAGCCAGCTCTCCCGGAAGGGTTCTCACCTATATACTGGGTATGACGTGCATGGGATGGAATAATTGGTCAGTCTGCTTTTCAATCTTGACCTAAAAGCAAGTCCCAAGCTAGAAGCCGGACTGTCTCTTCCCCCTCCCTTTGTCTATGGGGAGAAGAGAGACCGAATGTATTTGTCCTTGAAGGTATCCTAGCAATAACTATAAACATTCTCGTCGATATCAGCTTTTCTCCTGAGCAGGAATTCAAAACATAGCTTCTTGCTAGCTATTTATGAAGAGAAGGGAGAAAAGGAAAAAAAATTAGCTCCCCTCTGCTTAACCCACTACACAGACTCTGGAGGAACAGGTCTTGTACTCCTAGCTGGGGTCATAGATTCAGAGAGAATGAAGAATATGAAACTGTCTGACTCCTGAATGACTCAATGGAGTGAGAATTCCTGATTTGGTTATCACTGGCCACCATCATCACAATTCAAATTGGCCTATGTACCTTCTAAAGCAGTATAACCTCTAACCTTTTGAATATTCTGAAATAATATTGAAAACATTTCTAATTTTCATACACTACTGCATTAATTTCTCTTACACACTGAAATCAGAGGATGAAAAGTGATTTGCAACTGAATATGCATATGTACATCTGTGTCTGGGAAGTAGAGGCTGCTCAGTGTTTAGAAGACTGAAAAATCAAGCCAGCTTCAAACTTTAAAACATAACTTTGCCTGGTTTATTCACTGCTCACGCTAATGGCTAGTTCTTACACATTACCGATCTCTACCACTACATACACAAAGCAGTCAGTTCTAAACAGTTATCTCCTAAGCAATCATCCTAGCTTTGGGGACACAATACTAGGAATTGATGTTGTACTGTTAGTGCTCATGGCTGTGGTCCTGGGTGATATCACAGTCCTGGAGGTCAAGGTGATGAGCTCAAGAGCTCTTTGGCAAGAGAAGACGGAAATTATTATATGGGGCCCCTCATATCATCAGAGATTCTGTATTTCTGCATACCATCCAGTTCACTTTACACTAATTAGAAACAATTAATTCTTGGTGACTGATATTAGTTATGAGAGCAAATTTCTTCTTTGGCTTTCCTCTGAGAGTTCCATTCAGATTCTTAACACATATTTATCATGAAGTTACATGAGACAGCAAAGTTAACCTCACAGATTGACACTACTGGGAGAGGGAGGAATCACCTTCCCTCTCACTGCCCCAGCCTTCTGAATCATTCACCCCCATTCACATCCATCTACTTCCAGTTCATCTTCAGACTTCAGTGTTGTTCGGGACCATATAGCAACCTGGTTTTATTCCCTGATTTCTGTAGAACTGTGGAAAATATGTTTTTGAAAATTTCATATAAAACTATATTTTTTGAGCTTCTCACTGTACTCTTTTGTTTTATTAGGATGGCAGAGTTAATTTCTTTCCAGTTTGGTTCTTTCATACATTACTAGTTCTGTAGTACAGCTTATGAGAATGTATGATCAGAAACTGCTAGCATATGGGCAGAGCTAGCTAAGTTGATGAGAATGTAGAAGGCCAGTGACTAACCCTTAACTTCTAATGACTACAAACCAGAGAAACGAGCTCATATAATTGGTGCAACCACAGGTCAAAGCAAAAAGCTTAGGTGTCATGCCTGTGGACTAAACAGGATGCCCAATCAATACATTGAAATAGAGAGGAAATGCTGCAAACATATATATACATGTAAAATTTATTTTCCCATTACAAAGATCCTACATACATTTTTGTAAATTTTGAAAAGGCATTTCTACATTACTGTAGGATTTCTGGATGTTGAAGCTAGTGCTGAAGGCTAGAAGCATACAGGACTATATTAACAGGAGCACAGCCAGTGGACTTTCAAAAGTGTTTATTCCTATTTACTTGGTAGTCATTAGATTGCATCCAGTTTTTGGCCTTGCAATGCAAGAAAAACATTGACAGACTGCAGTAAGTTCAGCAAAGCACTACCAGCATGGTCAGGGGCTGAAACACATGCCCTGTGAGGAGAAGCTGAAGAAGTTCAGCTTGTTCAGCTTGGAGAAGAGACAGCTTCAGGGTCTGAACAGCAGTCCTCCAATGCCTAAATAAAAGGTAGGTAGAGAACAAGCCAGCCTCTTTACAGATGAAAAGAGGCACCGGTTATAAATTGATGGGTTATAGCTAAATAAGATACAAAGAGAAAACTCTTCACTCCAAGTATAATTAAGTATTGGAAGAGGTTGTCCAGATAAACTTCACTGTCTCTGAGATTGAAGGTTGTCAAAACCCAGTTGGACTAATCCCACTGTTTCAGTGTTGGCTTTGTTTTAAACAGGATGCTGGGCTAGGTGACCCAGTGAAAGATGCTATGATTCTGTGATGTTTTTATGCTCTCTTAGATATCTTTGAACAAGTGTATTTGCTTGTTTTCAGAAAACAAGTCAATGTGTATCCAAGAACTTTCTGGATATCACAGTCAAAAACATCTACTCTCCTTTAAAATTTTCATGGGCTTTTTAATGAGCATTATATCAAGACTTTGGAACACGCTATTTCCAGTTGCAGAATGACCCCTTGAATCAGGATGGGATTCAAGTTCACAGCTTACTGGAGGGAAAAAATTCAACAGCTGAACTACTAGCATAAGTACCTGAAGCTGTTTGACTCTTCACTTTTTGTTTTCCTATACAGATTCAGATTTGGTCTGACACACTACTTGGCCTGTGAGATCTGAAGTCACCACAGCAAGAGGCCACATGAATATAATTTGTTTGTTCCTTGCTGGGTGTGCAGTTCCCAATAGCAGAACCTTAGTTCTTGTGCACTCAGGAAGTGAAAATTTACACTTTTTATTTCACATTCAACCAATAGTATTATGGATTGACATCTCTGTTGAAATATTTATCGAGAAAATCCAGCTGCCTACCTATTAATGAGAAGCATTTTCATTATTTGCATTTGCAGCTTCTGATTAATGTCAGACAAATTGAATTATGGTGTGAAAATGGTTTTGATTAAAGCAAAGTCAGAAATCTAAATAATTTACAACTGTGCATTTTTATTTTGTTTCCTAATGTGAATCTTACCTAGATACTACAGCAGACTACTCATTTGATAAGATTTTTCTGTCATTGCTGTGGATACCAATTATGCTGCCTGTCTGGTTTCCTGCAATGCACTTTATGCTCAGTAAAAATTGATACGACTGGAAGTTATATGTAATCACCACTAAGACAACTAAAAGAAAAAATATTTATTTAACACATCTCCCAACATCCTGGAAAATTAAAGAGAATTTTAATGTGAAATACCATAGCACAACACTTGGCAAAGCATGCACTTCCAGTAACAGATGGATTGAGCACTGATGAATTTGGAAATAGAGAGATTTGTATCAGAACTGTATAAAAACTTTCCCAGGTAGTTATTTCACTTTAGCTCCATATTTTGTTGACTGATAATTATGATTCTAAAGATGGTTGTAAAATGTAACTGAAGGGGGTTTTGATGTGTTGTTTTTTTTTTTTCTGTTCCATAGTATATATTAGACAGAATGCATATGTTATTACTGTACATGTTTTGGTGGCTTGTATTCAGAAGTACAAAGGACAAAATTCATTACCTGAGCTTGTTTAGTACAAGCAAAGCAACAATTATGGGCTTCAGAAAGTAGGCTATTGTTGTCATTCAACCCCAGATGGCAACCATCAGCCACTCGTTCCCTCTCCCCAGAGAGACAGGGGAGAGAATCAGAAGG
>VZTO01021931.1:0-19696 GCA_013400615.1 Syrrhaptes paradoxus | reverse complement strand
CAGCCAGGTCGGCTGCCTAGACGCTGAGCGTTGTAGGGTGAAATCTGTGGGTGCCAGTCCCTGAGCAAACTCCAACCAGTGTCTTCAGGTCCGTGGGCTTCCCGCGAGCATCCGGGAGAGCGGAATGTGGGGATTGGGGGTGTAGAGCAGAGAGATGCCCGTTGCTCAGGCATCTGCTGACGGCGTGGCACAAGCTGGAGGACGAGATCGATGTGGATCGCAGTTTGTGGGTTTGGCATCCCACATTCTCCACCTACACACTCATTTATTTTTGTATAATGTGCTTTTAAATACTGCCCTTTGAATTTGCTAGCATATTTAAACCACATTTTCTGCATGTGAATGCATGGGCTGTGGCTGAGGTGAAGGGTCCTTAAACAATGTGTCTTTTTTCAGACTTGCAAGTTTATTATCTCGCCTGTTAATGCGTTCTGTGTGTACGTAAAACCAAGATACTTGTGCACTTGCGTGGCTTTGCTTACAGCGTGGGGCATCTGGAGATCTTCATCTGGGTTTGCAGCGTTTTGGAAATCAAATGACTTTTCTCATCATATGAAAAAATTGTACTCTTCCTTCTCTGCTTCAAAAGATACGTGTGATACAGAAAAAAAATAGTGGAGTTAAAATGTTCACGCTTGGTGCTACATATCACAGGTAGCAGCTGGTTTTGCTATCAAACCACACACCCAAGCTCGCTTTTACACTCTTAATGAGAGAAGCGTTCGTTTTGGTGCTCCATTGGCAGTCCTGGAGGAGGATGAGCTTTTTATCAGCAGCAAGGGGGGAGACAGATCTCAGGGCCGTGCATTTGGTGTTAAAAATACAACTCGTGGCGAATGCTGTAGCACCCAGCTCTGTCCTGTCGACTACGTGTCCCAAAACCGTGCGTTGAAGGTGCTTCATTTTTGGGCAGTTCAGTCCTGAACTGGGTCTTCTACTTAGTTGTGGAATTTGTCAATCAAGTGCCAGCAGATATTTTTATAATCTTTTACATGACCTCCAACTGAATCTGGAGAGGTTTGGGGTTTTTTTAAATAACTTAGGTCTCTGCTAGGTTTATCAGCCAAGAGGGAGCACTGAGAAGCTGTGGGTGATCTCCACCCTGCAGTGCTGCAGCTCTCTTCAACCGCTGCTTGTCTTCGTGCAGCATCTCCCCGGGCCTGGCTGCCTGGGGTGGTGGGGCTGCCGGACGGACTCCCCACCCATGACTCACTGGATGGGAACGTTGAGCATTCCTGCCGTGCGGATCGAACAAAGGCTGCATTGACTGACGTTTCCGAAGCAGTTCAGAAATGATTGAATCGTGGGTGACTAGCTCTGCTTGTATGAACTCGTGGACACACCAGGGGAACAAACCCCTCACTGAATGGTGGAGGGCTGGATTTTCTGCAGCAAAGGCTTCTTGTAACTATTTAGTAAGATCTTGCATTTCTTTTCTTCTTCATTTTTCTCCACTCAGAAATGCTCATGATGAGTAAAGAGAGGAGAAAACCTCCTCTGAATATCAGGAAACACCTTTTCCTGGAGCTCTGGCACAGGTTGTCCAGAGAGCTCGAGGAGTCTCCATCCTCGGAGATACTCACAAGCTGTCTGCGTGCGGTCCTGGGCCACTGGCTCTGGGTGGTCCTGCTTGGGCAGGGCATTGGGCCAGATGACCTCTGGAGGGCTTTCCCAACCCCAACCAGCCTGTGATGCTGTGATTCTAAGAACCCAAGCCCATACTGGATTGCAGCTCAGGTATTTTTTCTGTTTTGCTTACAAGTCACAAAGCTGCACAAATACTTGCCAGACAATATCCATCTTCACTTGCATTGCAGTCGGTGAAACTGCAGGAGCTTAAAAGACAGAATTTTGCTTATATGGCTGGATTTTATTTAACCAAAGCACAAAGACACGCATTATATATTACACCAGGGCAGACCATCCTTCTCCTGGGCAGAAATCTGGATAGTTTTCACCGAGTCCATCTGTGTCAGAACTCAAAAGGAAAAATGCAGTGCGACATACATCCTTGCGAAAGGCATATGCCTTGAAGTGTGGAGCATGAACAAATGGTTTCTCTAGTTGTAGTAAATTCTGTTTTTCCTCTCTCCATCTTAGCTCTCTGCCTCTTGCGACTTTTGTCTGTTCCCATCACATGGTGTTCGCAGGGAGTGTGAATTCAGATGGTGAAACATGCTGGGAGACAGCCACAGGCTTTGTCTTTTTCAGCTGGCTGGAAGAGAAACATGTTCAAGAGCAATTTATCTTAAGAGTGAGTTTTAAAAATATTTTTTTTTTGTATTTTCATCCATTCTTCCATCTGATCCATTTGGACGGGAGGCGTTGCCCATTTCCCTTGGCTGTTAGCAGGGCATCAGTTGGACTGTTGTGCATGGGCAGGCGTGATGCGGACCCCGAGATGAGGGGTTTTGGCTGGCACAATGCTTTATTCATTGTACCGTTGTATATTTTTCCTTTTCTTTATGAGCACGATCAGTAGATTTCCCAGAGCCTTTCAGTTTGGATCAGTTTTCCTTTTCTGACTGTCAGTCTTATTTTTCATGCCTCCTACTTTGATCCAGGTTTTCACTTGTTGCCTCGTCATTATTAAGAGATGGCAACAAAAATATCTTGTGTTATCTTCCTCCTCTCAGTGTGAGCTCTCTTTAGCTTTGAAGTATTATATGAAAAATAAGATAAGTTCATAATTGGGCATCTTTGCTTTGTGTGAGGTTTTTTTTTTCCTCTTAACAAGATTTGCTCTGTGGTTGTTAGGCGTTTCTAGATCCTTTCTGGTGGTTTTTTCTAATGGTAACCTCTGGATACCAAAGCTGGTTGCCTTGATATCATTTACACAAGCAAGATGGAGTGCAGGAATTCAGAATCTCAGGACTTGTATTACTACATGTTATAGTGAGGTCTGAAGCTGAGCCATCCTATATCAACGTTACGTTGTTGGTCTGGGATGGTGAACTTCCACAACCAACACAGAATTAGGGCCACTGGGAGTGTTTATGGTCTGGGTTAGGTGGGATGCAGGTGGAGGTGACCAAGGAGATGCAGAATAAGCCTTTGAGCTGAGGGCTCCTTGTCCTAGAGAAGATCCCAATGAATGCTCAGGCAGAGCCCTGTCCCAGAGGTCTGCGGTGCGAAGGAAAAGATGGGGTACCCCAGAGACGGGAGAAGAAAGGGGCTGGTGGCTGAAGCCCTGAGCGGAGGGGAGCAGAGCGGGAGGCACTGCCAGGGTTGGGGAGCTGTGTCCTGCCCACGGTGGGATGCAGAAGGTGGCCCCGGGGCTTTGGTTCCCCTCCTGCTTTGCTGTCACACTCCTCGGCTCATCACGACACAGCTCTGATGCGTTGCTCGGTCCATGAGAGGACAGCTGGCAAACCTCCGGATGGAGAGGGGGCTCGGGCGGTGGCTGGCACTTGGCTGGACCCTCCCCTCCCACCACTTGCCAGACGTGGCAGGAGGACAGGGATTACACACAAATGTGTGTATTCAGCCGTGGTTGCTGGCTGCTCTCGCTGGCGGGATCCGGGGGGAAGGCAGGAGAGTGCCCGTTGTTTGCTCTCCGCAGGGTAAATCTCTTGTGTCAGAGGCAGCAGCGGAAGGTTTGTGGGTGTGGGTGCGTTGCACTTACCAGTCAGTGTTTAAATCCTGGATGCGGCGAGATTGCCTCTAATTGCCTCTGAGATGCCGCGGCTCCTCGCGGCTCCTCGTCACTGCCAGCTCCTGTTTCCATGGGAGACGGTGACTTCTGATCCCCAGGACTCGAGCTCAGACTTGTTAATGGTGTTTGGTTATCCTGGTGTTTGTTTATCCTGCCGTAACAACTCTGTTAACTCATGGAGCGGCACTGGCGGCTGCGGGGACTCGGGTCCGTGCGGGACCACATCATCCTGGGACAGCGCTGACCAGGAGGTCAGTGGCAGAAAAGGGAATATGTGCCCTGAAAGAGCTAGGTTGCAGCATTTTTTTGGAAAAAATAATGTTTTTCCTTTAATTTCCATAACAAAGAAATACAAATAGTTTTACACTGTCCAACACTTTCCACGACCCTTTCCATGGTTAGGTTTGGATGATCTGATCTGGTTTTGGGATGGTCTGTTGTCTCGGTGGTAGGTCCCAAACATCACAAGCTTTCCCACACTCGTTGGCTGCATTTTGTTTCCAGTGCACTCGCACACCAGCTTGCTGGGAAGGCTATTTTCTCAACCAACAAATACTTTTGTTTATTTTTAGAAGAAATTGAAATTTATCTTTTCTCTGCATTTTTTTTCCTCCTTTGCTTAAAGTATGATTGTTTTTTAAAGAACCTAAATCCTTTTTCTAGGTTTTTAAAAAAATTGTTTTAATAAAGGCATAAGAAAGAGAAGTATTTGAGCTTTCGTTATTTGGGGAAGCAAAGCTCCTAATTTATGTGCACATTCATTTAATGTCCTCCTGCCTAAGGTGTGTGAACCCCTGATCTGTAATTGCTCCATTATAAGTAAAGAAAGAAATCGGGGGAGAAGCCAGACTAACCCCATGCAGCATTTTAGGCTGAAGCTGTCGGGCAGAAGTCCTGGGATCCTGCTGGTGGCACACAAGCCCCTGGTCCCGTGGGCTCAGGCAGCAGCTGTTTGGCAGCTGTGGTGGGATGTCAGGCTTCAGAAAAACACCCAAAAAACAGATTTTTCTGTGTCAAGCCACACTTCTCGGAGCTCATATTGCAGATTATGAGAACTGAGTTATCCCCACATCCAGTGATGATGCTGCAGATGAAATTACCTTTTCTGGTTCATTATAGCAGGTCCCTTCCTCCCTCCTTGTGCTGCTGCCAGCAAAGGGCAGCCCACGCCATGCGGATGCTCATGGCCTTCGCCATCCCGTCATTAGGTGTTAACATCTCTAGGCAAAACCTGTTCCTGGTGCTGCTGGGCTTGGTCTAGTTACAAACTTGTCCCAGTGAAAAACGCCAGAAAAGTTTGAACTTCCCAGGTAACAATTAATTAAGGCAGCTGATGGTTTTACATGAACCGTGGTGTAAGGTCACTCCATTTCTGAATCTTTGTAATTGCCTGTAGCATTTCCAAAAGCATTTCCCAGTCTGTTGCTGGAACGAGGCAAAGACCCACCCGAGCCCCATGGCTGTGCGGTGCCGCAGAGCCCAGGCACGGCCGTCGCACCCTCGGGGGCTGGAGCCCAGGGGAACGCTGCAGCTCCTCTCGCTCCTGGTTCGCACCGTCAGGAGCTGGGGTTCTGCCCCCAAACCACCCAGAGAGAAGGGCTGTGCCATTGCCATCCAGCCTGGCGTCAGGTAAAACATTTATTCCACACGCGCCCCAAATTGATTACAGCTTTGGAAAAATCACAGCGGAGCGAAGGTGAGCAAGAAACACTTTTCATTCTCTCCTCTTTTGTCTCAAAATAAGTATTCCAATCTTAAAATACGTATTTTCTTTTCTGTTTAACTTCTTTTCCCAGCTGAGCACTTTAGGAAATTTGAAAGTATTTCCAATACGGTATTCTAGTGAGAAAAGTTCTCACCAAGTGGCCTCTTCTCTTAGCAGCAATATTGTTCACGCGCCAGCACCTGCCTCCCCATCCGCGGGAGCAGCTGTTGGGGCTGGAAGCAGGAATGAAACCTTGATGGGTTTGTGTCCTGGGCTATTGCGCTGAGCACGGGCAGAGCTGCCGTCGTCCGACCCGACACTCAGGGCAACTTCCCAGAGCCGGGATATATCTGTGTGTGTGGCAACTTTGACCTTGGAAAAAGCCAAGAAGGCGGGTATGTGTGTAGGGATGTCAGACTAAAATACCTCTAAAAGGAACAAACTGTGACAGAGGGAACACCACAGAGGGTTTGACGCCGAGCAGCCAGTCTCCCGCGGGATGCTGCGGGGACAATGTGCTCTGCGGGGTTTGTGTTCCAGCTCCGTGTGCCACGAGTCCCGTGAGCAAACCCCTCAGCTGCAGCGGTTCAAAGTCGCAGCATCCCTGTCCTGAGCGGGTTGCAGCTCGTATGGTTGGGGCACAGTCAAATCCCCCCCAGAATGGCTTTGCACCTCTGTTTTCCCTCCTAAAACCCCCCAGTTTT
Organism: Syrrhaptes paradoxus; assembly: GCA_013400615.1. NCBI lineage: Eukaryota > Metazoa > Chordata > Aves > Pterocliformes > Pteroclidae > Syrrhaptes > Syrrhaptes paradoxus. Next base: position 13,632 of record VZTO01021931.1, on the reverse strand, counting down.
ATTCTGAAAGAGTTCTGATATACATAGATGCAGCCAAAGGGATTTTTCTTCATTTTTCTGTTGCTAGTTGCTTTGAGAAGACTCAGCTGTTTCATTCCTACTGCCTTAAAAAATAAAAGAAGGGCGCAAGCTAAATATTATTTTGAGAAATAAGGCGTGAGGAATTGACTGTGATTGCACAGTGGTGAAAAAAATTTGTATTTCATTGGAAAAATAATAAGTATGGATCAATTCTGCTGTAAAGGAGCAAGGTGGTCTTGTTAAAGCAATCTAACTGCACAGATACAAAGGGCAAATACTTGTTGACATCCTGCAAAGAGGAACTGGGCTTGCGTCCCCCGTCCCTGGCAAAGCGTGATGTTTGTGGTTAATCTGAATTCTCTTTCTCTCTCTGTAAAGTGTTTAGTATTCCTTGGAAGCTCTGTTGATCAAGGAACTCTACTCAGAGTTGAAAACCGCCTGAGCTGGTTTTACAGTCGGGTTTTGTAGATGACAGATGAGATTGGGAAACTGGCTCCTGCCAGAGCCTCTGTGTCAGCCCACCCGCATCACTCCAGATTTCCCTTCTTTCTGCATTTACTCACTTACCTGTTTTGTGCTGGGGTGGGGAATGAACAAACTCAATAGTAAGAATCAGTATAGTACACATTTTTATATACAAGAAATTAAATCAGGTTTGTTGGGAAAAACTTTTGAATTTTTTTAGACAAAGATTTTCCCCGTTTGCTGTCGCGGTTGGGCAGCAGCCCGTGCTCCCCATTTGTAAATTATAGAGAAGTCCTTAAGGACAACAAATGGCAGCGAACGCATGTTGAGCCGCGGGTCCCAGTGGTGCCCGGTGGCGTGCAGGAGGGGTCGGTCCCACTCCCCGTTCAGACCAGCAGCACAGAGCAGCCCTTTGGGTGCTGTCAGCGGCACACACGGCTGGGCACAGCTCTGCAGGTGGCTCCCTGCACACCCTGCCAGCAGGTACGGTAAAGATGGATTTATCAGTGAGACGTACAGTTCTGGCAGTGTCCCTGCCGCCCTTGGTGCAAAACACAAGTTTTGAAAGCCAGCGTGTTTGCTGAGTGTTAATTATTAAAAGTGAAACCTGACTGTCTTGGGATTATTGACTAACGCACTAATTAACGATTTAGTTGCTCTTAAAATAATGTCCTTTAACTAAACTGCGGTTTGGATGTCTTCAATAAATTATTGTCCTTTATCGAAAGGTGTTATTAATCTCCCATCACCATTCGAGGGCTAGAATTTGCAAGGAGCCGTTCTTGGTGTTCAAGGTGTTGTTCACCTAGTGAAATTTTCTGTTGTAAATACCTGCTGTGTGTATCTGTTAGTGTTCAAAGAACAAAATCTCATGTCATCCAGAAGTCCATGACTCGGTATCTTTTTGGAATTAAGTTGTTAGAAATTTGAGTGAAATGGAGAACACAGAAAACCAGCCCTGGAGAGCGTGGTACTTCGAGACTGAAAGGAAAACGAGGAGTTTGACAGTGAGGAGCCAGATTTATTAGGCAGATATTAAAAGAAATTAAGACACCCTCTCTGGCACAGAAAGGTGTCTGGAGTGTGAAACAGGCTATCAGAAATGTGGATCACCTCCTCCTGCATTACCTGTGTGAAAGACAGACAGCTGCTAATGTATAGACTAGTCTTTGATTTAGGAATGGTATTAGATTGCCAAAAGTGGGGAAGGATCCAGCAATGGGATAGTTATACATATATATATAAGAGCTTGATTATGGCACAAAGATTATGACAATGAAAATACGATGGTTTCTTCTTTTAATCTAGAAGATTAAGAAGATTTTTAAAACAGCAATAATTCTCTTGACGGACCATATTGTTCCATGCAAAGTGATTTCTAACATGTTTCCATGCTGTATAATTTTAAACATCAGATTGCTGGAGAAGTTAAATTCTGATGTTGGTCTCATGTCAGCACACTTAGTGACACCTCTGACACTCCGGGCACGTGGCAAGGCACGGGCTGGATGGAACTACCCTGGCTCAGAGCCAGTTTTCACATCCTGACCCCGGCTGGATGATGTTCTTGACAAAAGCCAATTTGGAGTGACTCAATACTTTGATACTTACCAAAGGTCCAGTGGACTTCTCGTGTCAGACTGAAACGCAGTGTGCTTTGAAGTATCGTACTTAACAGCAGAAAAAGAAATCCTGGACTGGGGAATTTGCAATGATCCAGCAGCTCACATGTGACCTAAAATTTGCCTTGTATAGTCTCAGGAAATGCTGTCCTCTTAATCCGGTTCCTCTTAATCCGGTTCCTTTTCTCTGCAAATGCTTTTAAACACTGTTAGCGCAAAGATTTTCTGTTCCAGTTGCTTAAACCGCCATCAGCGATGGAGAAAGCTCCATCAGGATTCTTTCTGCACTATGCAGTGCTCTAGAAGAAATAATAAACAGCTCTTCCTTCCCAAGTCGAGGCGTGTCATGGTATCTTCCCAGGATGAAAGGCTTGCTCTTCCTGACAGGTGCCAGGTTCCCGGGGCTGCAGATGAATATTAAAGGGCAATAAATGACTGACAGAGGAGATTGGGAAAATCATCACGGCCCAAGACACTGGGCTGTGAACTCTTAATGCCTGTAAAGTATGAATTACAACCAGGCAAGTTACTGGAGCATTGAGAGCACTGATGTGGGGAGAGAACAGACCCAGCGGACAGGCTCCGAGGAGCCAGACCAAGGCAGCTGAGGTGGTGCCTGGACCTGTGAACAGATTCCACACTGGGGCGGTACCTGTGTTCTGGGGCAGTTCCCCATAAGAAATAAAATTTCCGTCGTTATTACTCGGTTATTACTCATTGCACTTCACAGCTAAACTGTTTCCCAAATATGTGCCTCCAAATGCTACTGTTTGGAAATACAACTTCTCTCCTAAAACCCGTGGCTGTGTGTCTAGGACTGAAATTAACCAGAAAACTGTGCTAATTACCCAGGGCAATCTGGCGTTCTGAGAATGTTTCTGTTGCCCAGATAACTTTAAGCATCATGTTTTATGTTTCACATGGCACTTTCCCTTTAGCCGAATGTTTTTCTTCCCCGTGCTGAGATGGTGCCACCGGCTCCGCACTCCCCCTGACCTGCCGGAGGTTCTGAGCTCGTTAGTCTCCCAGCAGAGAGCTCCCGCAGGAGGTGTCTTTGCTGGGAAGGCGACGTTTCCTTCGCGTGAAATGGGAATTGGTTCCCTCCTGGAAGATGTCTGATGCGTTATTGCTCCAGGAGTGTAGTAAATACTCAAGTAGAATGAAGTCGGATATATGGGTGGGTTATAAACGTGACAGTGATTCTCCATGATAACCGTGGGACAGGACAGAGGAGAGCGCTTGTTGCTGGTGGTTATTGTACATTGCATTGCTGAGCTCTTATTTATATTTCCTGAAATGTCTTCTCAAGGTGTGAGGAAGGCAGGAGCCATTCCCCCGTGTGTGTGCACGTGTACCTGGAACATGAGAGCATCTTTGTAGGACTCCTGGGTTTCTGCACGGGACATTGTGCAGGAAGGGCTCGGAGCAGCGATGCCCAGCGGCTGGTGCCGTCGGGATGCAGGCTGCAGCCCGGAGCTGCTGGGCTCGTTGGATGCACGCAGCTCCGTCTATCAAAGCACATATTCATTCAGAAATTCCAAGCGCCTGGTCTTGTGCCTGACATCAGAAATTTTCAGACATCTGCGTGGTCAAATTGTGGGTTTGTTTTTATTTACCCAAGGCAGATTTTTTTCCAAGTCCAAAAAGGAAATCTGCCCATGGAAACCCATATTTATGATGGTTTTAAGGCATGCTCAAATGTCCCATCTTCAATAATTTATTTTTTTACACATTTGTAGCAAGGACTGATGCTGCACAACCAGATCTTTTTCCTGACCACAGAGTGTTTTAAGAAAATTGTGAGCTGGGAGCAATGACGATGTTATTGGTGTAATGGCCATAACTGCTGCGCTTTCGGTTCTGTTTAGTGACAATGGAGCATAACCTGTTAGATCTTTTACGGGTATCTGAATGCTGACAACTAAAGCATCTTAACAAGTGACACGTATCTCGCTGCATTCCCCTCTGTGCCAGTCACAGGAGTGACACAGTCAGCAGGCTGTGTCATTTTTCATGGGAAGGGAAGTGTTCATCATCTAGTCTCATCAGATCTTGTTTCACCGATAAATTCAGAGGATCCTCTTAAGCTCAGATAATATATCCCGTACGACCACATCGTCTCATAAGCAGTGTTTGCCCACACGGCCTCCAGGCTGTCTCGCTCGTGTCTGTTCACATTGCCCTGTGGGGTTTCCCTGCGGATGTTTTCAAATTGGGAAATTTGAAGTGGTGGGGGTCGTTGTCCATGGAAATGAAGCTCCAGAGAAGGGTGTTCTCCATCTCTGGCCGCTGCTGTCCCAGCGTAGGTGTGTTTCTGAGCGGTGCGGCATGAGTCGCCTGTGTTGATGCAGAGAGGACAGGGTTAATCCTGTGTCCTGGTGTGTCGCTGTGAGATATCCCCTGGAACTGCCTGAGTGGCAGTAGTGTCACGTACGGACCCGTCTGGTGCTGGTAGGGTATGTACGTTCATGAAGGGGTCACGGTGGTCCTTGTCTCCTCATCTGCAATCTTGCTCAACGCTGAGCCCAGGTGTGGCCATGGGCCGGGGATGTCTGTCCCAGGTGACGCTGGAAGGACAGAGGGATGCCACACCGGTCCACCTTGGCATGAACTCTTTCCCCATCCCTGGAGGGGTTCAAGGCCAGGCTGGATGAGGCTTTGGGCAACCTGGGCTGGTGGGAGGTGTCCCTGCCCATGGCAGGGGGTGGCACTGGGTGATCTCTAAGGTCCCTTCCCACCCACACCATCCTGGGGTTCTATCATCCCCCGCAAGTTACCACAGCTCTGTTGTGAGCTTTTCTGGTGTGGTTGCACCCCTGTAGGTTCACGTGCATGAATTCAAGTATTTCCCACGGTGTGCCTGCTGTTCAGCAGATGGATTCTTTGCATTATCCCAACCAAGTCGTTAGCTGAGGGTCAGTGTCCTGCAGCAAAGCGTGGGGACAGTGTGGGGAGCACAAGGAAAGGCTCGTGTTCAGTAATGTGCTGTAGTTCCCTCCTAGTATTGGGCTTAACTGTTCTTTCACCCTTCGATGCAGAGATGCTGCAGAAAGTTGGCTCTCTATCTCTTACAAGAGTGGCTTTATATCTTTTACAGAGATGGCTGTCCAAAACCCATTCATCGAGGTGGTTGTTACAGAGTCTTTACATTGATTGATTTTTTTTTTTTTCCAGGCACTGGCTTTTTTATGGTCCCATTCACATTTTTTTTTTCCTGTGAATTTTTAATTATTACCTCAGTGTCTCTGGGAAAAGCTGTAGTTGTCTGAGTACTGGTTATAAAGATTTACTTTAGCTGGAGCCCTGTGGTGCTTCGGTGTTATAAAATGCAGCATTGTAGAATCTCACAGGAAAATTGAGGCTGAGTAATTTTTTAGAATCAATAAATGCATACATGAGTGCAGCTGCAGATATGTTTGAAGGCGTACGCGCCACATCCATCATTTCTGCTGAAACTCAGTCCGATGTACAGAGCTTTGTTATCTCAGCCCTCATGGTGGGGACGGCACTGCTCTCGCTCACAGAAAATAAATTTATTGACGTCGTGGTCCGTATTGATCAAAGCACAGCTCTTCTTTGGGCATGGGCTCTCCTGCATTTAACAAGGAAATTCTGTGGATAGTAACCTGAGACAGTGGAGAGATTTATTCCAGTGACAGCCCCGGGCACGTTCCCAACTCACGGTCCCCAGCGGGCACACTCGCAGGTTTTCATTCCACTCCCGCGGTTTGGTCAGACCGGTCAACGGTGACGAACGGGGCAGGTCCCTGGCCGCTGGCGGGCTCTGCTGGTCCAGGGCTGGTCCCTACAACAGCTCCGTTACCGTGCAGCCCCTGGGCACCGTGACACAGAAGATGAGGTTGGTGCATCAATTCTGTGCCTGTTCTCCAGAACTAATCCGTTTTCAAGAGGTCAGATTTTCCGCAGAGTTACCGATGAGTGTGCTGTTAAGCTCTCCCTCACGTATTTTAGTGGCGTAGCTCTTGAATCGCTCCTGGTCAATGACCCCTTTTCGTTGCTGGTTATCTTTTATATGCAGCACAATGAATTAATTATAGCAAAGGAAAAAACATCTTTTGAGTTACAGTTTGTGCTTCTGTTTAGTGAGAAAAAAATAAAATAAAGTGAGAGCTGATACAAAATAAAATCAAATCTCCCTGGGCAGGGAGGGCTTTGTTTCCTTGGATTTTCAATGTAAATATGTACACAACTAATCCCAAAGGAAAATTGGGAAATTGTCCTCTGTAGCCCTCGTTCTGCTTTAACACGGCGATACCGGCTGGGCCGTGTCGGGTTCTGGCAATAGTGAAGGCTGTGGTGATGGAGGCAGGGGTGATGCTGTGTGGGCTCTCTGCTGGTTCTTCTGCTGGGGCAGGTCTGGGAGAGGTTCTTGCTACGCACAGACTGCTCCTAGGTGGGGGTACGGTGTGTAGGGCTTGGTGCCCATGGCACGAGCTTCCAAAAGGCATCCTAGGTCTGCCTGTTTGTCACTCCTCCCGCTACACAAATGAATTGTTTTTTCACCCTTATGTGTGAATCCCACCCTATAGAAAAAGCTTGAGATCTGGGTGGTGTGAGGGTGTTCCATCATTCCTGAGCGGATGAGAGCCTGGCACTCGTTCCCGTTCTGCACCGGGCAGACCCTCCACAACTGGAATTCTTCCCAAAGTGATGGCCTCGCATCTCATTACACATGCAAATCAGGTAATTACTCGGTGGTACGCAACTGCATGCACATGTTTGCGTGGGTAATTCTGAGAATGGTCCCTCAGGTGTTAAATGTTCATCTTTTTCCACACGCGCCACTCAACTATTTATTTTGATGCATCCAAATCTGTGTCTGCTTTGACTCAAGCAAAAAACTGTATCCCTTGGAAATTCAGCCCTGTTAGGAGATAATTGCAGTTTCCCATAGGAAGGAAGAATAGTTCTTTTTATTTTTGATCCGTAGTTTGTTTTACAATAGGAATAAGCTCTTTGTGGAATATTTGCAATGAAAAAGCTTTGGGATTGATTGAACACCTCAGGTTCCTCTTGGCCATTAATCAAACTTGGCAGTCATTTATTGCTTTGAACAGTGCAAGGCAGCAGAGATAATCCTTTAAATATAATAAGCCCCTTCAATATAATGAAGTATAAATTCTAGCGTGGTGATGTAAAAGTTATGTCTTTCAGTAATAACACAGTAATAGTGTGTTGCTAGTAACGGATGCTCCTGGTTTTTTAAATCCTGGTAAGCATAAACTCTTTATCGTTTATGTGCAAACAATTCTTACTAAAAAAAAAATCCTCCCTTTTTACATCTATTTAGTTAAAAAAAAAAAGGTTAAAAGATTGGATAAGAGGAAAGAGGAAACCCCAAATCTGTGTGTACAGAGCCTCCCTCCCCACACCCCCAGGACAGTGCGTTCACTCAGATCACTGCAAATCTTCTTACGACATCGTTTCCCTCGGGGATTTCAGAGACCAGCCCTTGATTTTAAATACTGCAGAGTCTCGGGGATTAGTCACAGTTTCCTTTCGGAGTGCAGAGCTGCAGCCCGGCAGCTGCCTGGACTCTGGTCCCTTGGCGATGGCCAAGACCAACGATGCCAAGAGACGCATTGGGTGGGCGTGGGGCGATGAGCAGAGCCCCGGCACCCATGTGGGGTGTGGTGGTGTGCGGTGCCCAGCGCTGAGGGCACATCCCCAGAGAGACGTCCATCGCCATCTGGCCACGATACCCGCCTTGCCCCTCCCTGCACCTCGTTTGCAGAGCTTTGTCTCAGGGCTCAATCTGGTTTTTCCTATTATATTTAATTTTGTCGTGACTTTTAGGGGCCGTAACAATCTGGGTTATTTACGGTGGCAGGCTGAGCACCAAGCTGAACATTCGAGATGTGCAGGAGTTTCAAAGCAGATCTATTCCTGCTCCGCGCAGAGACAATTTTGCACAAAACTTTCTTTCAGTATTTATAATGTTACCAATTAAATTCAAGTATAAACAACAATAATTAGACTGGAAAAAATATCATAGCCCTGTAGACTTAACCTGTACTGAGCTAAACTTGAAAAGCAAGATTTATCAAAGTGATATTTTATTTCTTTGCAGTTACACATCGTCAGTCATTGAAATACCTTCTTCTGTAAGGTTTAACCTGGGAATAAGCTGTCCTTTTCATGTGATAAGCTTTTTTTTTTTATGTGATGAGTTTTCATAATTCATTTTTTACTCATTATTTTGTTGTCAAATACACTGTTCCCTTCAAAACTTAGTGGTGGCCACTGGCTGGAAGCGTGTATTTTATTTTGAAACTTTAGAGATAGAAAATATATTGGTTTCAGGTCCAGAAAATACACGGGAAACCTTAGAAGTTATTTGTCTGAGAAATTAAAGCCATCGTCTGGAATGGGCAATATTTACAGTATCTCTCCAGTTTTGTTTCACAGCTTCGGTGTAAATCCTCAGTTCCACAGAAATTTATTATTTACCTTTGTCGCTGGAGACCTTGTCTCAGGTTATTTATCATACACACTGTGTACGATTATATTTCAGCCGCAAATTATCCCTGGCAGATGGGACGGTGTGTTGGCACCTCTCTTTATTACACCGTGTACGCGGCAATTCGTTTGTCCTGATCTGGTCGGGGTGTCGGGCGCGCGGGTTCCGTGATTTATTACCAGGCTTCAACGCTCTTTGTCTTGAGCATCCAGCTGCTCTCCAGCTGTTATTTGAGCACGTGTCTTACTTTCAGAAGGTTTTAACTGTACTGTAAGAGCTCGAATGTAATTCCTCTCCCTAATCCGATGTGATGATGTCGTGTACCGCGATCGTTGCCGGTCGTCTTTCTGCTCTTTGTTGCTCTGAACATGCCTATAACCCATAGCCAGTGACAGATTTATTTCTCTACTTAGTTGGAACTTTGGAAAAAGCACTAATTTTAGTTCAGGTAGTCTGGAGGTCAGAGCAAACAGTACTTAAATATGTAGTAGACAGTGAGTAATATGTCTGTCACGGGGGAAAATACATTCCTACATAGCACTAGTGTCTGGAGAAGTTTAATGGCAATTGTTTAAGACACGTTAATTGTTATAAACATTTATTTAAGTACTTGTACTTAATTCAGGGTAGAATTTTAAAATTTGACTATGTGTTTGGTTGATTGTCCTAATTCAACCCACGATGCATTCAAGGAAATTCTCCTGTAAGAGAAAGGGTATTTTTCCCCTCTCAAAGAGTTTGATAATCCTGATGGTGTTATTTCATCTGCAGTCAAACGCTCCCCAGTTTGTGCCTTCAGTGAAAACTTTGCACCATAGTAATAGCAGAGTAATTACCAGAGTAATAGCAGGTGTCAGTTCTTCCACCGTATTTGATCACAAAGCCAACTTCATTTTATCCAGGGGCTGTCTGTGGGTTTGTCCCCACGGTATTGCTCAGGGGTGTGGGGTTTTTCCAGGGCAGGGGGTTTACTTCAGGCAATAGAAGAGAACACCCGGGTTTACCATGGGGATGCTCGAGCAGCGGAACATCCGAGGTTGCAGGAACTGTTCAATGATTTTGGTATTTAGGTGACACGACTGCACGTAGAAAGACGGGATTCATGTCCAGTTATTGGTTCATCTTCAGCACTTTTTAAGTTTATAACAGTAATGATAATTATTTTCAACTGTGCAGTCTGTGAATTTTTTTTCTGATAGTTTCAGCTCCTGGTGCGTGCCCACAGGTGTGCAGTGGTGTGTTCGGTCAGCAGACACTGGTCTGGCTGTAGTTTGTCATTTTTGTGTACTCCCATCCTGGCCATTGAGTTGGGGAGTTGGAACTTGATGACTTTTAAGGGTCCCTCCCAACCCAAACCATCCTGTGATTCCGTGATTCTATGATGTGAGGTGAGCCCCAGCCCGCGGCCGGCCGGCTCAGCCCTGCTTAGTGACATTTGTTCTTGATGCCAGTGTGACAGCTTCACTTGAGTCCTGGGAAATGGGCTCAGTTGCACATTTATCGCATTTTTTATCAGGCAGAACATCATGACCGTGTCCCTTTTTGCACACCATGGGGAACGCTTCTTATTTAACAAGGATGTTTTCTACAGACTGCTGTCTGCCGTTCCCACCGTTCTTTTAAACTGTTTTTTTAGAGTAGTTGCTATTGAAGGGTTTTATTTCTACAGCTAGCGTGAAAAAAAAATTCCCTTTGTGTGCAGTGATGGAGCTGGGGGGGAGGCGAACGCATGGCCGGGTCACGCAGCAAAGCTGGGCACTGCTGGGGGGTCTGGGGGAACATGAAGTGACCAAGTGACATCTGTTGACCTTGTCCTGAGGATCTGATCCCTTGAGTCTGTCCCCAGAGGAGCCAGAGCTCCCTCTGCTTGCAGGCAGTTTGTATATCGCGTTAATTAGGTTTGCACTCGTACGTAAAGGCATTCCGTATGCCGTATGGTTAGATCTGTATTTATTTGAAAGACGGTAACTCTGGATCATAGTAACAGCGGTGAGCAACCAGCATGGATGTGACCTTTGGAACTGGATGGAAGCATGAAGGTTTCCAATATATATATTTTAAACTTTTCAGCAAATTTGAAAAAATAGGGGAAGGACCGATCTTTATCCACACTGTGAATTACAATTAATTTCTAGATTGTAAAAAAGGTAGAATATTTCTTTGATCAATTTAAATTAGCAGGTGGGCCAAATTCTAGTCTTAACTTTAATTAACGACTTTGGTGACACGATGGGTGATATCATCTCAGGGTACTGTCCAGAATTTCCCAAGTTAGGGGTATTTTCTTTATCTCAAAGTATAAGAGAAAAATATGGTGAGGAAGCAGTCTTGTTGTACCCGATTGGAAGTGACGCGTGTATTCCACTCGTTAAGAGCAGTCTTTCTGGTGCTTTAATTATACAACGGCAAACGTCCGCAGTGCTGTCATGTTGTGTTCCGCACCCGGATTGCCACCCTGGCAAATCGGGAGTAATTGAGCAGGGATTATCCGTGGCAGTGGCAACACGGGCATTTCCTTTATTAAGCCAGCTCTACAAAGACTTTTTTGTGAACAAGGATCAAGATTTTTAACAAGCCTGGCACTCAGACCCACCGCCTCTCTGCCAGGCACTCAAAGGCAGAGCGTTGCGTTGGGCGCAAAGGTCGTTTCCTTCCTAACGGGGTCCTGGGGGATTGTGGCTGGAGATGGGGGTTTCTGCACACCCCCAGCTCTGGGGTTTCCCGTTGGCCAGGGTGTTAGAAATGGGAACAGCTTGCCAAGAGCTTCTGCTCGCCCGGTAGCAGATGAAGTCAACATGCTGGGATGAATTTGCAATAATACCCCAGAGAGGGTTTATCTCCAACGCACCATGCCTTCCGTGCCGAGGGGAATCCTCCCCCCCTGCCTCCCTGGGGTCTGTGGATGGGCTCTTGTGAGACGCTTTGACCACGTTTGGGTTTCGAAGTGCTTTTCTGGGGGTGTGTGGCAGCTTCAGCAAGTTACTGAAAAGGTGCACCTGCGCTCACAATAACCAGCCAGTGTCTCTATTTTGAGAAAGATTAAATAAAATCCTTATAATTGTGTCATTATGTACTTCCCCACGCTTCTGGGGATTTCTGGGGGATGGGAGCATCTCCAAAGATATAGGTCTGTAGAACACCAGTCGTCCACTGGGAGAAAAAACGTGCCATTGTAATTATAAGCAAAAATAAAATTAAAAATAATTAAAAATATTTTTTAAAATATAAAATTAAAAAAACCCCAACAAACCAGCCAACTAAAAATAGAGAAAAAGTATCGCAGGCATGTTTTCAGGCTGGGAGGGGGGTGCAGCCCACTTAATCACTCTCCACGGATTCTGTGTTCCTGCGGCTCCTCTCCCGGAGGGTACCGTGGATCTGCAGTGGGACGGTCTGTGGCAAATTAGGGTCATCTGAGTCCTTATTTCACAGCATTAAACTGTTCTGAAAAGTCTTTCAAACAGCACATGGCACCTCATTTAGAGGATACCACCGGGAATTTGGAGGCAAAATTGGATCTACATGTGGTTAAACTGTTGTCTCTGGGTAAATCTGTGGGGCTTGGGTCAAAGGGCTTTGAGGAAGGAGAGAAACAGCAGAAAATGAATGAAATCCTGCATGCACAAGGAAATTCAAAGTAAATTCGTATTTTTGGGCTTAGGAAACAAATACTGTTGAGTTAAATGCATCCTTGGATTCCAAAGCACACAGTAAGAACGTGAAATACTGATGTGCCGTTATGGAAAAGGATTGTGTGATCTGAATAGATATTGTCCCTAAAAGCTGAAACTGGCAGCCAACTGGGAGCGACCGGAGGGAAGTGCCGTGAGTGCCAGCAGGCAGCGATTCCCTTCCCATCGGAATTCCGGTCAGGACTCTGCAAACTGACGGGAACGGGCACGGTGGAGTGGGAGAGCTGCTCCCTGGCCAGAAAAGTGGGAGAGGGACTGCCTGCAACTCGTGCCCAAATGTGGAGTGCCGATTTGTATTCCTATTTGTGATGGTTATTAATTGCATAGTTTATAACCCCATTTACAGAATCTCAGCGGAGTGGTCAGCTTAATTAATCAGGTTATAACTGCTCTGCACCGAGAAAGATTAAAAAGGGAGAGACATAGTGGAAAAGAAAAGGAAATGAACAGAAAGATAAGTTTTTCCGAATGTCACTGCCCATAAGTATTCAGGTTAATAGCATTGTGCAGCTGTGGTGGGCGAGGGCTGTGGGATGCTCAGAGGAACGGTGGTGTCTTAACGAGATATCTGCCAAAAAACCTCAAAAACAGGACAAGCTTCCCGAATCATCATCCGTTCCAGTTAGGAACAGGTACTCATATCTGTAAAATAAGTTAATTAAATACGAGCATTTGGGGTAGAACATTACCTGCACTCTTATCTCTGAGTATTCAAAAATCAGCGTGGCATGCTCTAAATGAAGGGCTTTTGCAGTGCATTTGATTAAGTTTCAATAAACCGAAATCTGGGGAAATTCACCAGGTCTTTGCTCTTCACAACCCGTGGCTCACGCGTGGCTGCCCAGCTTGGGCTGCTGCCAGGGCTGAGTGCGAACCCGCCAGCCCCGGGCTGTCACTGGTGTGTCTCTGGTCCGTTATCCATCTCTCGTCCATCAGACGCTCAGAGTTGTCTCTGCAGCTGCCGATGGAGGACGGTGGGTTTGGCACAGCGGGGGGGTCCCGGGCGAGCATACACAGTGGTCTGATGAGGAGTAAGGTACAATAACTGTACACAGTGGTCTGATGAGGAGTAAGGTACAATAACCGAATGAGGTTATTGGCTGTTCCCCTGTGTGTGTCCTGCCAGGGGCAGGGAGCCGTGGTGCTGCTCGTCCAGGGAAAAGCAACCGACGTTTAGGAAAGAACAAGAGAAAATGTAACTGCACAGCCTTTGCTGAGCTCAGAAAATACATGAATCAGGGAACAATGTGGTGGCACACTATGGCACTCACATGTTCAATATTTGTAGAACTCACAGAATTTGTTTCCTATTGTGAAGGAAGGAATACGGAACCTGAGGCAGTGCCACCCT